>CM053770.1:2218399-2275795 GCA_028658325.1 Potorous gilbertii | reverse complement strand
CTATACAAAATTGTATGCTGTCATGGGGAGGGAGGGGGGTAGGGGGGGTAGGTGTGGGGGTATAAAATCTTAATTTTAAGGAAGTAATTGTAGAACATTTATAAATAAATAAAATAAAAATTTAATAAAAAAAAAAGAGATGGTGTAAAAGAAAAGGATAACTAAGAATAGAATGAAGCAATATATACAGTTAGTGATCACAACTGTGAATAGGATTATCTCATCCCCAAAATGAAAAGGCATAGCATTTAGAATAGATGAGAAACCAGAATGCAACAGTATGCTGTTTACAAGAAGTAAAAAGAAAGATACACATAGCATTAAAATGAGGATCGGGAACAGAATCTCTTAAGCTTTAGCCGAAGCTTAAAAAAACAGGGGGTGGTAATCATGATCTCAGACAAAGCAAAAGCAAAAGTAGATCTATTTAAAAGAAACAAACATGGAAACTGCAATCTACTAAACATCACCATAGATAAAGAATTGATAGCAATACTGTACATATATGCACAAAATGGCATATTACCCTAATTCTTAAATGGGTTAAATGGGTTTTCAGATGAAATTGATAGTAAAACTATACTAGTGTGGGACTGCAATTCATACTTTTGAATCTTATCATAATTTAAAAAGTAGTTAAGGAGATGAATAGAATTTTAGACAACTTAGATATGATAGACCTTTGGAGAATATTGAATGGGAATAGAAAGGAATATACCTATTCTGACCTGTGCATGGCACATTCATTAAAATTGATCAGATATTAGGGTATAAAAACCTCACAACAAAATGCAGTAAAACAGAAATATTGAATACATTGTCTCCGACCATAATGCAATAGAAATTACATTTGACAAGGGGTCTTTGATGTACATATTAAAACATAATAGGAAATCAACTTTATTCTCAAAGACTCATAACTCTGATTGACACAATGTCCAAACATAGTTTCAAAGGAGAGGAGAGGAGAGCAGAGGAGAGAAGAGGAGAGGAGAGGAGAGGAGGGGAGGGGAAAGGAGAGGAGAAGGAAGAAGCAAAAGGAAAGAAACTTAAGCAACAAAAAAATAATAATCCTCTTTACCCAGAAATTTTCCTCTACCCATGGCTATCACACTTCAGAAGTACTCTCAGCCCCTGGGGCCTCTCCCTTGTATTGGCAGCTCCCTCCCAGAACTTCTGTTTTAAGGAGGAGGTTCAGGCTAGCCAAGTTTTGACTCCTCTCCAGGATCTCTTCCTAACTTTCCCAGACTCTCTCAATGCCTTGCCCCCAATACCCGTATGCATCTAGTTTGAGTATTGAGTGCTAAGGTTCAAAGGGAATAAATTCATGTACAATGTTAGTAACTCCCCTTTAGGCTAGCCTGTAGTGTTCCTAGTGTGTAATGTATGTTGTGTTACCTAATTTCTAAAAATAATTCTGCATTTTGAGCAAAACTGTCAAGACTTCTCCAAATAAAATGCAGTGAACCTAACTAAATACAAAAATTTTCAATTGCTGAAGTTAAAATGTGATGGATGCATTGGAGAAATCCTTCAAAAACACTGACTTTTATAAGTAATGGGGGAAATAGAAATTGTTCTGAAGCCTTCTATGAGGTAAAGGAATTCATCTAATGTTGTTACTGATCAAAAAATACTTATTGACAGTAAACAATCTAACTCTTCACTCTAAACCGTTTTCCATTTTGTTACATTCAGAATTAAATTGATCTTTAAAAAAGTAGTCTTCAATGGACATGGACCCCATTTGAAACTTGATGTTTAATAAATGCCACATTGACATGGTCAAAAATTTCTATGTTCTAAGCACTGAGATAAATGCTGGGGGATGTGGAGAAAGAAAAGAACAATCCCTATCCTCAAGGATCTGACATTCTAATGAGGTATGCAATGTAAAACCAACAAGAGTATACAAGATATTTATGGGCAGATAGAAGGCATGTGACAGAGGAAGCCATCAGCAGCTGAGGGGGCAGGCAGAAAAAATCTCTCATAGTAGGTGAGTTTTGAGTTGAGCATTGATGGAAGTCAGGCAAATTAAGAGGCAGATATGGAAGTGATGTGTTCCAATCATGGGAGACAATTCATATGAAAATATTGAAACAAGACATGAAGTGTCACGTTTGAAAAGTAGCAAATAAAGCAGAGAACATAGCAGTAATCCTTAGAAGTAAACCATGGAACGTAGAGTGTATAGGCAGAAGTCAAGTGCAAGAGGCCTAGAGAGGTTGAAGGCAGCTATCTTCCAAATAAATGTTCAGAATGTAAACCAATAATGTTTATTGTGTCCAGAAAGCAATGGAAGCCCCTGGCCCTCACAGAGTAAGCTGAAGAGTTTTCGCTAGGGAGACTGTCCACAAAGTAGAAATGAAACACATGAGCAATGAAACAGAGACATATGTCAATAAAATCTGGACTATTCCAGGGAGACTTGAAACCTTGTATCATTCTGTGTTGTGTACCAAATTTGTTGCTAAATTAGAGCAACAGTCTCCATGATTACTACTCTCAGGTTTTTCCATTTTCTGGATTCCAAGATTTGGAGTTCCCACCTCTAGCACCTACCTTCTCAATGATAGCTTTTCTTCAATATCTGAGCTTCTGTTTATGTTTGATTTGGTTGTAATACCTGTAAAATGAGTGGATTTTGGCCTGGGGGAGGTGCAATATAATGAATTCTAAGTTTCACTTATTTACCTCCTTTCATTTTTAGTTGAAAAGTTCTTAGTTTAGAACTTTTAAAAATAGTTTGTAATTTCCAGTTAGGAAAATCCCTAATGACTAAGCAGAGGTTGGGCTCTCCCTGAACTTATAATTACATCTATCACTATTTCACCCTGGTTTCTTTTTGGTTGAAGCACAATTCAATTTGCTAGACATCTGGGGAATCAAGACCATAGATTATATGATAGTGTCTCTGGATAGACAGGCATCAAGAGGGGAAATTGGGGAAAGAACCTGCCTACCTTCTCCTGGATCTTCCCCCATTCTACCTCCTCCAACTCTATGATATATGTACAGCTCCTGACCCTTATTGATATCTCCCTTCTCTGCCAGAGCTTAATACTATCCTTTCTCCTCAGGGGTGTGCTGGAAATACTATGCTGATAGTTCCATCCTCTCAGAATTCAGACACACAGATTGCTGAGATATGTCTTCCTTCTATAAAACTCCCTTAGGGTTTGACCCAGTCTCTCACACTATTCATTTTGACTGATTGATGAAAGGAGGATACGGACCCTATTTACCTCAGTTTTGATTGTTTGGTTCAACCAAAAATGTTCTCATTTACTCAAGACATCAGGACCATAACGGGATGGTTTTAGTCCCATCCCCCATAGCTAAAACTGACTGCCCTGCCCAAAGTCTGAACCTCCTTTTGGTGTCTACTCCATAGTCATCGTCTTCTTTACAATCCTTTGCTTTTGCCTGACTGGATGGGCCATGGCTCCTGCAATTGCAGGGGCCAGGAAGGATAGGACACAATGGTTTGAGAGACTACCATCTAACGGCCAGCATTCTCCTATTCTCCATCTTGCAGTGAGCTCACATCCTTGGGCAGTGGGGTACTTCCTGCAGAGACACTCCAGGAGGCTGGAGCTTGGGTCCACCAAGGGACAGACTCAGTATTTTGCTTCTTTAATTTGGCTATTACCCATTCCCTCTATTGATGCCATGTGTGAATTTCCACTCCAGATAATTCTTCTTGGGTCAGTAGTCTCTCTATGGTTTCTGCACCTTACTTTAACAGCATCTTATGCCTACAAAAGGCCAACAAGCTCCTTTCATATGCTCCCATGGGACATGCCTAGGTTTCTTCTTCCCATGAGAACCTCATCCAGGTTCTCACTCACATAAAAGATGGCATCTTGGTTCTTCTGCCTTTGTCTGATAAGTTTCCTTATCCCCAAGTCCATTGCTACTAGGAAAGGCTCAACTCAGAGAAGCCTGGGGTCAGAGCTTTTTGCTGTATTTTGTCTTAGCTAGTCCTATCCTCTCTTTTAATAGACATTCAAACTGATATCCAGTGAGGTTAAATGACAACAAAAGTCACGCAAGAACAAGCATCAGAGGCAGGGTTTAATTCAGATCCTCTAGCTCCAGAACTAGCACTTCCCCTCTCTAACTGACCCCAGCACAAGCAGATTTCAAGTAGATTGTCAAGTAGATTTCAGCCAGTCTAGCTAATCTCTACAGATGGAGTTCAAGTCAGTCTTTTAAAGTGGATGAAAGGCCCCACTCTCTAACATTCCAGTGACTAGAAGTCTCTATTGTGTCATATCACCCTGGTAGGACCATAACTGTATCCATAGTGATGACCTCTAGGCTCTTAAAGGCACCAATGTCCTTCTGAATCAAGACAAAACAAATTCACTCTGGTCAGAACAGTTTGCTTGTGATGCATAATCACTACATTTCATTTGAATTCTTTGGAAATACAAAGAAAATCCATTCATATTAATAGCAATAATGTTTCCTCATCCAACCTAATACAGACAACTGTGGGATCTATTTTTTTCTACCCTGAAATAGGAGCACAGGGAAAGGAATAAACCAAAGTGAAAGGAGAGGGGAGATAAGGAGGAAGAAGAGTAATCTTGTCTAATGTAGCTGTCTAAATGCCAAACAAAGGGGTTCAGGAGTTCCCATAAAGGTCCTGAGAATCTTTGATTTGTGAATCATGAACTTTTTATCATAGACAAGGATCTGTCAAAAGGTGCTTGAGAAACACAGATCAAGAATATTAAAACTGCCTAAATGTCTCTTTCCTTAACCATGATATATACAAGTGAGAATGAATCTGTAACAGGCTTCAGGATCACTTCTCTTAGGTAGAGTGCATAACCTTGCCATTAGTCTAACCTGTGACTGAAGACTGTAAGAAACTGATCTGCTTTTAAAATTCTCGCATGGTATGAGATAGAATCTGGATATCATCAGTTGCGATGTGTTACCGAGAGATCGCCAACTCAGCATTTCTGAGCTGTGAGGAAGCACAGAGGAGGGAAGGAATTCCCCTGAGGACATACAACACAAGTGACCATCCAGGACATTTTCGAAGGCCTCCAAAGAAGATGATGATGTCACCATCTGGTCAGGCAATCTGTTCTATTGTGGAAAACTGTAATTCTAAGGAAAATATTTCCTTCTCTTGAGAAAGAATCTACTCTTTTGCAGCTCCTAATGACTTACCCCAGCTCTCTGCAGCTACTCAGAAGAAGACAAATCCTCAAGACAGATCTTCAAACACCTGAACCCAGACCAACTCTTCTTTGCTCCAGGTTAAGTATTTCCAGCTCTCATGTATATTGATAGGGCCTAAATCTACAGAACCTTCACCCACTTAATTGCTCTCAATGGTTTTGAATGTTGTGAAGCTGATGAGTGTGCTTTCTAAAGAAGTGTAAGTAGATCATCTAAGTCTATATCCACATAGCATGGATAGATGCCATATGACACATGGGAAAAGACAGACCTCTGGGGAATTATACAAAGGCCTTCTTTTCAGACTAAGGTAGAACCATTCCTCACTACTCCTTGGGTCTAGCAATTTAACCACTTTTGAGTAAACTTAGTAGGACAAATGTCAACCTATGATTAGCATCTTGTCCATAGGAAAGGAATGAACATTTTTAAAAGCTTATCTAAAATCTCAGTACTTATTTCATAAATATGTATATCACATGTGTAATGTATGTATATATGCTATATGTACTTATGTATATTATTTATGTTGTATGATTTCATACAATAATTTAATATGTTATTTATGAGATACATTTATATTACATGTTAACATGTTCACTATAACATATACATTCAAGTAAATATATTCAATATAATGTACATGCTGAATAAGTTGTTAGATGCAACAAAGGAGAAGATTTCAGTTCAATCTAAAGAAACGTCTTCCTGAGAATTACAGCTTCCCACAAATGCACTTGTATCTTGGAGAGATGATGAGATTCCCCGCATGGGATGTCTTCAAATACATTCAAGATGGCCATTTATCAGGTGTGGAGTTAGGGGGAGCTTTGCTTTCCTCTGTGCTCCCTCTCAGTTCTGAAACATTAAATTTGGGATTTCTCAGTAACTCATTGCAACTGATTATCTCAAGATCATATTTCATGCTGTTATAATTTTAAAAGTAGCACATATCATGAAACCTTTGGTAATTCATAGAATAAGCAAATATAGAATCTAGAACCTTGAACCTTCCTCTCTTCCCTGTACTAACCCTTGGACCGTGTGCTTTCCATAATGAGATGCAATCCATCAAGCATACAAAAGAGAGGTACTGCATACATTAGTCGATTGTGCATAGAAACTAGTGCATAGAGTTTAATTACACTTAAAATGTATTGAATAGAGTTCAGTGGACCATGCAAACATTACATACTGAAGGCATATAGGGGAATGTATGAGAAAGTGATCCTCATAATCTAAATGCTTCTCCCTCATAACAAAACCCAGAATTTCAGCAACTCTTTGTAAGTTATAAAAAGCTTTTGAGTGACTAATTAAGTTAACCTAAATCACCCCCAAAAGTGGGCAAGGAAGTATTTCATGGGCTTCACATTTTCAATGGGCAAGGATGCCCTTCAAATGTCATGGATTAGTATGTACAACACCACCTCTATTCCTCACCAGTCCTGCCCAGGTACAACCCTCAGACAGAACTCAGATTGGCTAGTCTATTGGATGGGTATGTTAAGGTCATTGGCACTGTGATCAGATGGGATTTGTAACAGGAATGCAGGGTTTATTCAATATTAGGAAAACTATCAGGAAAATTGACTACACAAATAACTATAACAATGGAAAACACATGATTTTATCAACAGATACAGAAAAACTCTTTGATTAATACAACACTCATTCCTATTAAAAACTCTTTTCTAGAGTTAGCATAGGGATCAAGGAAGCATTCTTAAAATGAGAAGTAGTATCTGTCTAGAACCAAGAGCAAGCATCACCTGTGATAGGGATAAATTCAAATAGATCAGAAGTCAAGGAAGGATGCCTAATATAACCACTATTATTCAACATTTGTTTCTAGAAATGACCTCCATAGCAATTCGATAAGAAAAGGAAATTGAAGGAATGAAAATCGGCAATAAAAAAAACAAAACTATCAGACTTTGCAGATGATATAATGGTATACTTAGAGAACCCTAGAGAATCAACCTGAAAACTAGGAAAAATGATCAAAAACTTCCGGAAATTTTCAAGATACAAAAAAAATCCACATTAATCATCAGCATTCTTCTATGCTAGCAACAAAACCCAGCAGGAAGAAATAGAAATATAAGTTCCATTTAAAATAACTGCAAATTAAAGCAACTCTTAGATACCACCTCATACATATCACACTGGCTAACAATATAGAAAAGGAAGATGATAAAAGCTGGAGCAGATGTGGAAAACTTGGGGCACAAGTGCACTCTTTAAGTTGTGAACTGATTCAACCATTCCGGAGAGCAATCTGGAACTATACTCAAAGGGCAATAAAACTATGCAAACCCTTTGACCCAGCAGTACTATTACTACATCAATATGCCAATGAGATCAATGAAAAGGAACAAGGACCTATGTGTACAAAAATATTTATAGCAGCCCTTTGGAAATATTTCCTTAGAAATTGGAAACAGAGATGTCCATCAATTGGAAATGGCTGAATAAGTGGTGGTATATTATTGTGATGGAATACTGTTATGCCATAAGAAATGATGAGCAGAATGGTTTCAGAAAACTTGGGAAAATTTACATGAACTGATGCTGAGTGAAGTAAGCAAAAACAGGAGAACACTGCGCACAGTAATAGAAATATTGCAAGGATGATCAACTGTGATTTAGCTAATGTGATCAAGAAAATGACTTAAGATAATTCTGAAATATGCATGATGAAAAATGATATCCACTTCCAAAGACAGATCTAATGAAATCTGGATGCAGACTGAAGCATACGCTTCCTATTTTATTTTTATTGTTCTATTTTGTGGTGTGTTTGTTGTTGTTTTACAACATGGCTGACATGGAAATATGTTTTGCATGACTTCACATATATAAATGAAATCAAATCTTCTCAAGGAGGTGATAAGAGATGAAGGGAGGGAGGGAGAGAACTTGGAATTCAAATTTTAAAGGAATGACTTTTTTTTAAAAAAATGTTACATGTAATTGGGAAATATTTGACAAAATAAAAAAATATATTTTTAAAAAAGGAAACATGCAAAATGGATTCACAATTCTCTCTCTCTCTCTCTCTCTCTCTCTCTCTCTCTCTCTCTCTCTCTCTCTCTTTCTCTCTCTCTCTCTCTCTCTCTCTCTCTGTCTTTCATACACACACACACACACACACACACACACACACACAAATGTGAGCTCTTTTCTCACAGCCCATTCCCTTTGTATGTGGTGCAATTGAAAGCAATCTGACAAAACCACTTGGCAATGTTTCAGTGGGAAACAATAAAGCCGACAGACTCTCAGACAGCAATATATTATTGATAAACTGAAAGTGTGTGTCAAGCTGGAATTCCGATAGTACATGGTGTTGGTAATGCAGAGCATTGATTTTCATCTTCAAAAATAGAGAATTCATTTAGGGTGACCTGGCAAGTGCTTGGAGGCGAGATGCAGAGTGGGATATCTGCCAAGTTACCTGGGACATCTTTCCTGAAGCTTTGACACAAAAATCTTTCTTTGTCCTTCGAGAGATCACTATTATTTTCCATTAACATATCTCACTTCTGTTCTTCATCTACCAAAATGAAAGCTTGCCTGGGTAAATACAGTAACTGATTCTAAAAAGCTTGCTTTGCCTGAAAATGGCAATCCTTATCATACCCAGAATCCCTTCAGCAGTGTCACCTTTGACACTGACTGGATTATAAACTGGAAAGAAAAAAATGACATCTCATCTCTGTTAACCTTCGGCCATGCCACAGGAACTCTCCTTGCTCATAAAAAAGCCATCTAATTGTTAATCTATAATCCTTTTAATATGCTCTGCTTTAGGGATTGATCTATTGCCAGCTGACCCAGCACTGTCTGCAGCTACATTAATCCTATTATTCTCAAGCTCTCAGGAAACCCTTGAAGAGTCCCAGAGAGTCCAACATCCTAGATACAAATAGGAACGTTGATGACATGCTCTCACCCTATTCCCACTTCTCTAGCTTTCCATTGCCCTAATTGCATTTATTAAGCTTTAGGTTAATTTTCCTTAGTATCCAGTCTCACTTCAGGCTAAGGTGAGACTGCAGAGGACTTCCTTGGTGCAGCCTGAGTTTATACTTTGATTTTTAAAACATGACAGCCAGCAAAATCCATACAATTTTGGTTGTAAAAAGCAATCTTCACACTATTTTTAGATGATGATGATGCCTGCCCATGAAGAAGAGATGAAAATTTAAAAAACCTTTCATCAGTAAGTCAATCAAGAAATATTTAAGTGCCAGATATAAGCAGGACCACAGTGCTAGGGATAGAAAGACAGGCAAAAGATAGTCCCTGCCTTCAAGTCCCTCCAAATCTAATGGGAGAAATAATAAACAAGCATGGTGAAACAAGTAACATGCAAGATAAATAGAAAATACCAGAAAGGAGGCACTAGAAATAAGATGAATTAAGAAAAAGCTTCCTGGAAAAGATAGAATTTTATTTGAAACTTAAAGGAAACCAGGGAAGTCTGTAGGCAGAGATGAAAAGGGAAGCTATTCTAGGTATGAGAGACAGCCAGATAAACTGCCCATAGCCAAGACATGGAGAGTCTTCTTCATGGAACATCCCAGAGGCCAGTAGAACTGGACTGAAGAATACATGGTGAGCAAGGAGGTGAAAGAAGACTGGAAAGGTGGGGGTGAGGCTCAGTTATAAAAACCTTTGCCAAACATAGGATTTTGCATTTGAATTTGGAGTTTAATAGCTACTGTAGTCTACTGAAAGGAAAGGGGCGTAATATTCTTGGACCCTGTGGTGGCTGAGTGGAGGATGGTTTGGAGAGGGCAGAGACTTGAGGCAGACAGACCTACCAATAGTCTATTTCAATGCTCTAAGCATGAGGAGATTCAGGCCTACATCAGGGCAAAAACAGCATATTGGTGAGGAGCTAAGGTTGGCACCTAGGTTGCAAGACTGAAAGATTAGGAGGGTCCCGTGGCCCTCAACAGTAATAGGGAAGTTAGGATGGGTGAGTTTAGGGGGAAAGATAATGAGTTCAGCTTTGGACATGTTGAGTCTGAGATACATACTGGACATCCAGTTCTAAATGTCTAAAAAGCAATTGGAGATGTGAGATGGGATATCAGCACAGAGGTCAGGGAAGGATAGGTTTATTTCAGAATTGTCAGCACAAGATGAAAATTAAATCCATAGGAGCTGATGAGATCGCCAAGTGAAATAGTATAGGATGAGAAGAGAGTTTTGCAGAAGTGGTGGACTACAGGTAGGGAATATTGTCAGAATAAGCTAATATGTTGGTTGGTACTTTTAAATTATTTTCAAATATTCTATTAATACATTTATTTTTTATGACAAGTATTTCCTGCTATACTCTTCCCCTGGGCCCTTTCTTATAATTCATACTTTATAATAAAGTTTGAAGGTAGAAAGAAAAGATTCTACAAAACTAGGCAGTGAAAAGCCAGATGCATGCAGTGTCTCAAACGATCGAAGCTCCCTCTTCTCAAGAGAAGTAGGAGAATGTTCTCACATTTCTTATTCGAGGCTAAGATTGATCACTATATGCCTATTACATTCAGCTTTGATTGTTTTGTTAGAAACACCCTTTCCATTTACATTGCTGGAATCATCAACTATGTTGTTTTACTGGTTCTGGTCACTTGACTTTTGATCAGTTCCTACAAGTCTTCCCATACTGCTCTGAATTCATCATGTTATCATTTCTTACAATAATATTCCATTGCATTTGGGTATCATGATTTGCTTAGCCATTCCCCAATTGATATACATCAAATTTGTTTTCAATCCATTATTACTCAAAAAATGTCTGGCAATAAATATTCTGACATTTATAGGACCTTTCTGTCATTGACCTTTTCTGATATTGACCTACCAGTGGATCCTGGATAAAAGGGTATCAGCACTGTAGTCATCATCTTCTTATAATCCCAAAGATTTATTGGGAATGGCTTAGAGTGTGGGAAGAGAAAACATATTTAAAAATGAAGGTGATAGAAAAACAAATAATATCAATAGAAAAAATTTAAAGTATATCTAAAGTGTACCAGTAACAAGTTAGAATACACAAACCATGTTAGGAATTAAGTCATGAATATAAAGCAACAGAGTATTTCCTAATTTGGGGGACAGAAAAGAACAGAATTGATTGTAAGCTACGACTTCTGAGGATGTCTTGAGAACATCAACCAATCTAATGAGAGCAGACATGTGGGAAAGACCTCTTCATATGTGACGCTTTAGTTCAGTCTAACAAACATTCAATAGGTATCTATTAAATGAAAGTACCACCCTCTTTCCTAGGGATATGAAAATAAAAACGAAGCCAGGCTTGCTCTCAAGGAGCTAATATTCTTTTGGATGTTTCCCAAATGACACAGTCTGATCATGATAGGAGAACAATTACAAGAGCTATCAAAGGCGGTAGGACTCAAGATGTGGACACTTCCTGAGTCAATAACTTAGTCTGCACCCGTCACTCCACCATCTGTGGCCTGTTTTCAATTGTAAGAGTCACTTCTGCTTGCCAGCACAACTAATTCACAGTGGGTACCAGACAATGAGAACTAAGACAGACTCTTTATATCAAAAGGTTTATTATGATTTCCTGAGATAACTTTACTATTATCCATGCTACGAGTAATGTTTTTACCTTAAAAACCACTGCACTTGAGATCATAAGACTTAATTCTAAGTCTGACATCACCATTTGCTCTGTACCCTTGGAGAAGCCCATGAACTTTTCAAGGCCTTGATCTCTCAATGGTGGGTTTCTCCTCTCTGAAAGTCTTTAAGAAAATGTGTTAATGACTTCTAGAGAAGTGTTTATTTTTCTTCAGGTAGAGCTAAGAAATATTGGAAGGCCAATATTGTATTTGCTTTTAAAGTAACTTGCATTAGTTACTGGGAATACTTATGATGGCTTAAATAATTAGAGATTGGGAACATTTATTCCATCTGTTAAGTTGATGTTCTTACTTGTGCATTATATAGCAAGAAGAAGAAAAAGATGTTTAATGATACTGAGGAGGAGGGGCATGCAGGCAAGGGGCTTAGCTGTGTCAAAAAATTTCAGAGATACCAGATTAGAGACCAGTTCTAATCCAGTTGACAGGTATCTTAAATTTTTAAGATTCCTAAGGCAAGGGTCACAAAGAGCAGTGTACTACAGGAAACTTGAATGGAGGTAAAGACAGATTCATTGAGAGCGAGAACCATGTTCACTTGGGTGTCAGTAAAATGAATGGTGGTGTTCATCTTTCATTTTCAATGAGGACCAATGACATCACAGGGTGATGTCTTAACTGGAATATGAATTTGACTTAAGTGAGACACTGGCCCAAAATTGTGAGCCTTGATCTCTCTTCCTGAGTCCTCAAAGGTGGCAGGACAAAAGTCAAGGTGACTATCGATGGCCTGAGATGCAGTGTATGGCCTTGGCTGCTTTGATATATGACCAACCTCTAAACTTTACATAGCACCTGCTTCAGCTGCCTTCATGGCCATTGTTCTCATCTTCCCATTATGCCAGTGTGTCTTCACATGCTTGAAGTAGATATCCCCTTAACTCACCAACAGGCTTGAGGGCCATCAGTTGTTCTCAACCTGGTTTAGTCTGTCTGCCAGGATGATTTGCCAGGGTGTGGCCACTGGGATATGCTACATAGAATGAATAATGAATAAACAGATGAATGACTTATTAAGTGTTTACTATGTGCAAAGCATTGTGCTGAGAATTGGGGATATTAATGGAAAGGGATGGCAGTCCCTGCTCTCCAGGTGCTCACTTTTTAGTGGAATATAGAAAATACTTTGCCCACAAGTCATCCAGGGGCATAGAGAGTGGAAAGTTTATGTACTACTGCCTCAAGGACCTGAAACTTTTCTCTTATTTTCTCTCCATTTCCCTTATTCCTTCCTTTTCTATATGACCTTGGTCTCAGTGATAAACATTTAAATCAAGACTCTAAAAGAGGTATTTTCAGGAGTCATGTAGCTCTTAGTCACTTTCTCAAAAAAATCCACCATATTTTCAAGAGGATCCTCTCCTTTCATGGAATGGTCTCCCAAAACCCTTGTACAGAAATCAGAATACTAATCCAGACTAATGGTGGAAACCCACTCTCACAGCTTTTGCCCAATGAATCAGCCACCGGAAGCGTCTCCGCCTTGCTGGGTCTCCATCACAATTTAAGCCGTTCCTCTGCTGTCACAGATTTTCATCTCTCCCATTTCTACTTTCCCCTTTTATTTTCTCTGTGGAGCTGTATTATTTAACTCACTGAGTCTTGTGGGATACAGTTTTAAAGAAAGACTACATATAAAAATAAAGTAATATTGTATTAAATGAGACCTTTCCCTGTACAGGTGCAATTTTAAAAACAGCAAGAGAGAAGGATTTTACACAGCAAAGTGAAAGCATTCAGAATTGAAACTCAAACCAACTAAAATAAATTCCCACTTCAGTTGTGACCTTCAGGAACCTCAAAATACATTTGAAACAGTATGGTGCTTTTCCTTTTATATTGTAAAACTGCATGAAACCATAAAGAAAAGCTGCAAAAACATCCAGAGAGAGTGTGTGTGCGTGTGTATGTTTATGTGTGTGTGAGAGAGAGAGAGAGACAGAGAGTCAGAGATAGAGACAGAAAGAGCTGGGAAAAGGGATGATATTCAGGTGCATCACTACTCCTAGCTTGATGCTAATGGTATGACCAGAAGCAGAGCCCAAGGACCTACAGTCTACTCAGAAAAGCATTTACAAATGTTGCAAGGGAGGGGATCAAATCAACATGGGGTTTTTCTAACAAGACACCATTGGGGTGTCAATAGTCACCTCACATTGCACTTTTACACTATCATGGCTCACAGGCAACAAATTCAGTCCCCATGTATGCACTGAACTCCAACATCAACCTCAATGAAATGTGGAAGCATGTGGGTAGAGGAAAGAATGCAAAACAGAGTTGTAACTAGGAACACTTTGAGCTGGGCAAGAAAGAAGTGAGCAAGGGGGAGAAGGGAGCAAGTAACTTGCATCACGAAGTGTGTAACATATTGCCTTATATAACCAAAGGAGAAACTGAGACTCAGAGAAGTGAAATGATTCACAGAGAATCCCACAGAAAGATAGTGGCAGAGCCAGTAGGACAAAGTTATTCACATGTAACTGGTCCCAAAGCACATTGGCATAGAACTTTCTCCTTACTAGTGGAGACCAATGTTCCACATCTGTGTGAGGGGCAGAGAAGAGTCAATGATTGTGGGAGATAGCATTAGTCTGCTTTAAGCTTTGAGTCACTTGGAGAGCTCCTGGCTTCCATCATTGAGTAGGGTGATGGAAGAAGCCAACCCCACTTCAGGTTGGTAAAGGAAAACATTCTGGGAAGATGTTGTCATAAGAGGAATTGGCAGTCTCCATTGTGTCTCTGTTCCTTGTTTACTACACCTGAGACTTTGAAGAACTTGAGAGAGATCCAGTCTAACTTCTCTTGGGTGAATTGAGTGACCTCACTCCCAGTGGGGGAGCTCCTTCTCTGTATATTGTCTGCATATATTCTCCTGTGTACACCTCTGATTTCTGGTCTGGAAAATGGGTTTCAGATCTGTTGTTTTAGGCACAATCCTTTCTTTTTTCTTTACTTTGTTAAGGAAATGCTTGTTTTATTTCTTAAGTTTGGATTTCTTAAAAATAAAAATAAATAAATGGGTTTCTTTTATAAATTCTGAGTTTGTTCATTGTGGTAGTGTTATCTAGGGGCAAAGGGGTCAAGCTTTGAACATAAAGCTTGACTCTTCCTCTTCCCTAGCAAGGAACAGCCACAGAAACTAGATTGACTTTCAAAAGCTTACCTGCTAGGTTAACAGGATATAGTTCAAGCCTGGCCCCCACTCTCTGAGGAGAGCAGAGTGGCCTTCAACTTCATTTTCCTACCCTTCCTGGCAAGAATGAAAATTTCCATTGGAGAAGGAAAGGAAGAGAAGAGGCTAGAGTTACATATTCCACCTTCCTTTGAACTGCACAGTGACACTCCTATGCTACACGTGGAGAGGGTATCTCATGTCATGTGCGGCCTGGCCATACATATGTTGGAAGGTTGTTGCGTATAGACAAATCAGCCTTAATCTTCTTGGCCCAGAGAGCAAGATGAGGAACATAAAAAGTGGAAGTTGAACAGGCAAATTTAGGCTTGATGAAAAAGGGAGGGGGGTGCTTTCCCACAAAGTGGTCCCAAGTAGAAGAGGCTGTTTCTAGAGACTGGCATTCTCCTCACTTTCTAGCACAAGCTGAAGGCCTCCTCATCGGGAGTGTCCCAGAGGGTAGCCTTCATTAAATTTGGCTAGCAGGGGGTCCTGAAAAGGGCAAAAGCCTGAAGAAAGTGGTATGATGATGAGTTAGAGGGTTTATTGGAGAAATCAGAGGGTCTTTTGAAAGAATTGTGCTGGCCAGAAAAAAGCCCTTCATAAGAGGTGAGTCATGTGATAGAAATTTGGGCTGGGATAAATAGACAACACAGGCCATTGATGCAAAGCGGAGAGTGATCAGGCCTTCACCTCTGCAAGGAATTGAGGGGGGTGGAGTACAAGAGGAGGAGGAAGGGAAGTAATACTCATTTCTATGGCTCCTGCTAGATTCCAGGTACTTTGCCAAGCCCTTTGCAATTATTCTCTAATTTGATCCACACAATTACCCTGAGAGGTGGGTGCTCTTCTCATTCCCATTTTGCTGCTGAGGGAAATGAAACTGATAAGGGTTAAGTGACTTACACAGGGTCACACTGCTAATAACTTTATGAGGCTGGATTTTAACTCATATCCCTCTGACTCCAGGGTCAGAGCTATATTTATTGTGCCACCAGATGTATTGGACTATTTGACTTTGTGAGGGAGGATTTTACATCACCAAATCTCTATGGAGGGAGAGTCACTCCACAGGCCAAAAGAGAGAGCAGGAATACCAGGTGCCAAGACACTAAAGGAGGAAGTTTACTGCTCCAGAGTGGAATGTCAGGGTGCAATGGCCTCTTAGGCTGGGCATGCCTCTGACAATAAGGCAAAAGTCTAGAAAGCTGAGTTTCAGATGCTAACTCTGCCACCAGCTGTCTACATGGACTTGGACAAATCCGAGAATGTCAGCCCTAAAAAGAATATTGAAGGCCATCTATTTCCAACTTTTTCCTCAATTAAAATCCCCTGAACAACAAGAAAAATGCAAACAGGGTTATTAAGAAGAAAATATTGTGTTAGAAATCATGCTCTTGAACAAAATAACATCAAAAAGAAACTTTAGCAGAGTGCACCCAGCACAGCCCATGAAGCATAGAGCACAGCCTGATGTGGCAGGGACAGAATGTTGAACGGATTTCAGGGAGCCACCAGCAGCAGCAGCAGTTCCCAGATTGCTCAACCCATAAATACCACAGCAGCTTCAAAGGCCAGTGGGAGGACCCAGTCACTCAGGAGAGGGGAGCAAGGTCTGGACATCAGCAGCAGTCACTATAGTTGCAGCTTTCATTTTTGGAGCCTTCACCTGTGGAGGAATTGAGCAGCTGATCTGAATCTCAGCCCTGAGCTTGGCCCTGACAAAGAACTCAAAAGTCAAGCAACCGGCTAGAAAAATACCCCCAAAAGGGAAAAAGAATAATAAGAATCAGACAATAGATGGTTACTTTCTTGGTGAGGAGGTATTCAGAGGAAGACCTAAAAGTCAAGGTTTCTGCATGCAAAACCTCTAAAATATATATGCAATGCCCTCAGGCCACAGAAGAGTTCTAAAAGGATTTTGAAAATCAAGTAAGAGAGGTGGAGGAAAAATTGGGAAGAGAAATAAGAGTGATGAATGAAAACCATGAAAAGCAAGTCAACAGCTTGCAAAAGGAGACCCAAAAAAATGCTGAACAAATTAACACCTTAAAAAATAGACTAAGTCAAATGGCAAAAGAGTCCCAGAAATCCAGTGAGGAGAAGAATGCTTTAAAGAGCAGAATTAGACAAATGGAAAGGGAGTTTCTAAAGCTCACTGAAGAAAATAGTTCTTTAAAAATTAGAATGCAGCAGATGGAGGCTAATGACTTTATGAAAAACCAAGAAATTATAAAACAAAGCCAAAAGAATGAAAAAATAGAAAACAATGTGAAATATCTCATTGGAAAAACAAATGACCTGTAAAATAGATCCAGAAGAGACAATTTAAAAATTATGGGACTACCTGAAAGGCATGATCAACAAAAGAGCCTAGGTATCATATTTCATAAAATTATCAAGGAAAACTGCCCTAATATTCTAGAACCAGAGGTCAGAATAAATATTGAAAGAATTCACCCACAGATCATCTCCTGAAAGAGATCCAAAAAGAGAAACTTCTAGGAATATTGTAGCCAAATTCCAGAGTTCTCAGGTCAATGAGAAAATATTGCAAGCAACTAGAAAGAAACAATTTGAGTATTATGGAAATACAATCAGGGTAACACAAGATCTAGCAACTTCTACATTAAGGGATCAAAGTTCTTGAAATATGATATTCCAGAAGTCACAGGACCTAGGATTAAAACCAATAATCACCTATCCTGCAAAACTGAATATAGTATTTCAGGGGGGAAAATGGTCATCCAATGATATAGAGAGCTTTCAAGTATTCTTGATTAAAAGACCAGACCCTAAAAGAAAATTTGACTTTTGAATACAAGAATCAAGAGAAGCATAAAAAGGTAAACAGGAAAGAGAAATCATAAAGGACTTTTATGAAAGTTGAACTGTTTACATTCCTGCATGGAAAGATAATATTTGTAACTCTTAGACTTTTTTCAGTATTTGGGTAGTTGGAGGGATTATACACACACATACACACACACACGTATATATATGTATGTATGTTTGTATATATATATAAAATACGTGTGTATATATATATATACATGTGTGTATGTGTGTGTGTATAACATAGACAGAGAGCACAGGGTGAATTGAATAAGAAAAGATGATGTCTTAAAAAATAAAATTAAGGGGCAAGAGAAGACTATATTGGGAGGCGAGGGGGAGAAATGGAATGCGGCAAATTATCATTCATAAAAGAGGTAAGAATAAGCTTTTTCAATGGAGGAGAAAAGGGAGTAGGTGAGAGGGAAAAGGTGAAACTTAATCTCTTCATATTTGGCTAAAGGAGGAAATAACAGGTTCACTCAATTTGGTATGAAAATCTGTATTACACTACAGGAAAATAGGGGAGAAGTGTTCAAGTCAAGTGAGGGGGATGATAGAAGGGAGGGCAAATGGGAAAAGGGAGTAATTAGACGTAAACACTTATGGGGAGGGACAAGATCAAAAAGAAAGAATAGAATAAATGGGGAACAGGATATTATTAGTCTTATACAACATGACTATTATGGAAGTCTTTTGAAAAAGTACACATATATATCCTACATTGAATTGCTTGCTTTCTCAGTGGGGATGAGTGGGAAGGGAGGGAGGGAGAGAAGTTGGACTTCAAAATATTAGGAACGAATGTGGAAAAATGTTTTTGCATACAACTGGGAAATAAGAAATATGGGTAATGGGGTATAGAATTCTATTTTGCCCTACAAGAAAAGAGAGAAAATGGGGATAAGGGAAGGGAGTGTGTGATAGAAAGGAGGGCATATTGAGGGAAGGGGTAATCAGAATGCAAGGGGTTATGGGGTTGGGGAGGGGAGAGACGGGGAGAAAATTTGGAACTCAAATTTTTGTGGAAATTCATGTTGAAAACTAAAAATAAATAAATAAACATTAAAAATAAACAAAAAGAAACTTTAAAAAAGAGACAGGCAGGGAAAATACATTTTGGTGAAAGGTACCATAGACAATGAACAAATATGAATACATAACATGTACACACCAAATGGCATAGCATCTAATTTACAAATTAAAAGTAAAACTAGCTACAGGGAGAAAAACTTATAATAGTATGAAACCTCAATTTACTCCTCTCAAAACTAGATTAATCTAAACGAAAAAAGCAAAAGGAAATGAAGGAATTTCTTAGAATTTTGGAAAATTTAGATAGTATAGACCTCTTGAAATTATTGAATAGGAAAAAAAAGTAAGGTGAATATTTCTCAGTTGTGCATGATACCATCACAAAAGTTGATTATATATGAAGACAAAAAAGTAGAAAACATCACAAATGATTGCATAAAAACAGAAATATTATGTGCATGTTTTATGGATAATAACCTTATATGTAATAATGGGCCATTGAAAAATAATTAAATTAATTGGAAATAAAATAACAATCCCAAATTATGGTTGTATCAAAGAACAACTCATAGCAATTATGAGTTGAACTGAAGACAATGACAACAATGAGACAACATTCCATATCTGGGGAGATGTAGTCAAAGCATAATTTAGAAGAAAATTTATATCTCTAAACATTTTAATTAAACAGAGAAAGAATAGATCAATGAATTGGCCATGCAACTAAAGAACTGGAAAATTAGCAAATTAAATACCTCCAATCAAGCACCAAAATTAAAATATTTAAAATAAAAGATAAACAGTAAAATTGAGAGCAAAATGTTAAATTAATAAAGTAGGAGCTTACTTATGTAAAAATATAAAACAGATAAACCATTAGCCAATTTGATTTTAAAAAAAGAAAAAAAATTACTTTTTTTCCAAAAATGAAAATATAAATTCACAACCAAAAAAGAAAAAATAATATAGCTATTTTACCCAATTACAAGCCAATAAAACTCACAACCTAAATGAAAGTTGTATTCATAAAAATATAAAATGCCCAAATTAACAGAACAAGAAACAGAGGACTGAACCCAAATTTTGAACAAGTCATATATGAACTCCCAAAGCAAAAATAAAACTAGATGAGGTGGGCTTACAAGTGAATTCCGTCCAATGTTTTAAAAACAATGATATCAATACTATATAAACTTGGGAGGGGATGGTGGAAGTTGATGACTTGCTACTTCTGACAAATGAAATATCTTCTCGAAAAGCATATTATTTGAAGTGAAAATGAATCCAGAGAATGTTGTCAGCTTTGGAGTCCAGGTTAGCAGGAGACTCTTATGAAAGCAAACAAGGAGATAGGCTTGCCCTCTCACACATACATATGCACACTGCCGTACCTCTTGCCACCAATCCAAGAGTTTTCTAAATTATGATCACTAAGCATAAGGAACAAAATATTCAGAGGAATTATCCCTCTCACTCTTAAATGATGGGAGGCCAGGCAACATTCATAAGAAACTCCAAAGTTCCTCTACCCAAAGAGAAATCAAGACTGCTGACTAATGGATTTTTACAATGCTTCAGTTTCAAAAAGATTTCAGAATGAGCACGGCACCCCCCAAAGGCAAAAGTTGCCAATGCTGACTATGAATTCTGATTCTTAAGACAGACTAGTGGCATTAGAGTCTGAAGTCTGGGCTTCAAGTCTCACTTCTGACACTTACTTGTTCCTTAGGCAAAAGTGTCTCTGAATCTCAGTTTGATCATGTATAAAAGAGGGTAATAACTCCTGTAAAACTGAATTCCTAGGATTATGGTGAATAAAACAGGATTGGATCTTCAAATATGACAGAAACATGTATGGTTATGAACATTATTGTGATCTCACATACATAAATATTCGTGGAACATGGTATCTGATTACAGAACATACCTATCACAGCTTTATGCTGCCCCACTGACTGGCCATGGTCTAAATGACATTTCCCTTCAATTCTATCATTCTCAGCTTTGCTTCCTGAGATTTTCCACAAGCAGTCAGTTACCCAAAGTCTTCAACATCTGTGCAGTCCAGAATTTGATTGAAGTCAACAACCATTCATTGAGAACTTACTGAATAGCAGGCACTGTGCTAGGGGCTAGTGATTGTTGTTCTTTGTCTTTCATTCTCTAAGAGGACCAATGACCTTTGGAGGGTTATGTCTTGACTTGCACAGTGAATTGGATTTGAGTGAGGCAGACCTGTGCAAAGGCATCACTCTCTCCTCCAGAGTCAAAGGATTCCAGCACCAAGACATAGGTCAGTATGACTGGTGATGGTCTTGGATATAGCAAGACACCTTGGCCTTTTTAAGCTAGGCCTTTCCCAGGTCTCAGTTTGTCTGAGGCAAGGGTGGGGACCCTATCACCTCAAGGCTATATGTGGCCCTCTAGGTCCTCAAGTGTGGCTCTGTGACTGAATACACACTTCACAGAACAAATCCCCTTAATAAAAGTATTTGTTCTGTAAAACTTGGACTTAGTCAAAAAGTTGCCACCAAGGACTTCATGAAGTTTGGATCCAAAAGACAACACTTGAGGACTTAGGGGGCCACACGTGGCCTGGAGGCTACAGGTTCCCCACTCCTGGCCTCCGAGAAAATATCCATTTAATAATTAAAGTTTAGGTAAGAATGGAGGCAACTTAAACCTGCCTCGGGAAGACCTTCACAGTTTGAAGCCAAAACAGAAACTATTTCTATTTACACTCACCCTAAGTCATCAAAACCCAAACAATGAGCAAATGAGGCTTGGACTGGGCGCTGTTATTGGCCAATCAGTGAGGGTCAGACTGATTTCGACTTTAGGGCATAGTCTAGTAGCTCAATTTCAATCCCAATGAGCATTAGTAAAGCCTGGTTTCTCAATGCTTTATTTCAAGAAATTCTAAATGAAAACTACATGAGACAGAAGAGTTTATTGCCCCAAGTTCTTTGAAAAGAAAAACAATGGCAAAATAAATAAGTGGGGAAGAAAAAAGATCTAGCCCAATATAAGCAGAAAGACTGACTGCCCATGTTGAGGACGTGGGAGCCTACAATCTCATGGGAGAAGACAACGCAAAAAAGGAAGCTCTTTAAGGTGACTGAGGATTCCCACTCTCCTAGGCCTCTGTGACAGATATTTATCAGCCCTTTTCAGTCTTCTGTGCTAAATCCTGTTTCAATACTTTTCCAGTGAAGTGTGACCAAAGCTGTAAGAGCTTATCATCAAAACATCATGACCTCCCTGGTAGGGAAAATTGAGCAAGCAGCATGACCACACACTGCTTGTTTAGACCTATGTTGTTTCCTTATGCTCAAGTTTTGGCCTGTTCCTGACCAGATCTTGGTGGCAGCCAGCAATGGCAGAGAGGACCAGAGCGGGCAATACTGGGTCAGCTCTTGCCTGCCACTGTACCACAGCATGGGACCAACTGACCTTCGGTATGAAATGCAAAAGTGTTTCACTTGAATAGCATACAAGGTCAGGGCATAGCTTTTTGCTGAAGCTAAGAAATGGTTTGAGAAAGGTCCACAAAAGCACAGCAAGGGATTTGTGATTGGTGCTCTGCTCCTGGACATGTTAGTCAGCATTTAGGGTGTTTAGCTTTGGATGTTTTCAGTTTGTGTGTGTGCATGCACCTTTCTACCAGTCTACTTAGACAAAGGCAAAGGACAAAAGTCAAATAAAGGGCACTAAATATATTGTGAGAGGACAGTGGAGGGATCTTGGCTTGGCCAACTTGTTACCCAGATCAGTCAACCAATCAAGCAGGGTGAATTAAATAATTTGAAGAAACTAGGTAGGTAACTCCGGAATGCCAGATAGGGAACAAGGAACACCAGAGTATAAACAACTCCACAAATTTTCAATAGTGCTATGGTTACGGTAAATACCTTAGGCTCTAGCTGCCTAAGTTTCCTCATCTGTAAAAATGAAGGCATCTCCCAGGTTTGTGAAAAAGAGTAAGTAGAGAAACTTCTGGAAGCATTTTGAAAACTTTAAAGTGCTACACAAATGCTAACTAGCACCAGCAGCATGAACTCTTAGGGAAGAGCTTGAGAAGGTCAGGAAGTTCCCAGTACAAGGCCATCAAAAATTATGCAGTTTGGGGTAGCTGGGAACCCTGAAATGTCAAACTACAGGGCAGTGTCCACCTCAAAGAATTCATGCACTCAAACCTTCTTCTAGTCAAAGGGGTAAGGTTTATTATAATGCCAATAATATTGACTAGATTTCTAGTGAATCTTCACTAGAGGATGAAACTGATACTTACATATGAAAATGGACAGTGAAAAGATCTGGATAGGATTACGTGTTGGTAAAGAGCCTTGGGTAGTCCAAGTGCAATAGTGAAAAGAAGTTAAGTGGTCTTGTGTGGGCCAAGAGCAACTGTGAAAGGACTGTGAGTTTCTAGGTGGGCTGAGTCAACAAAATGCCTTGGGAAAAGGCCAGTGATCTGGACTGCTGAAATGTATGGGAAAATCCAGGGAATGAGTTGCTTCCTAATACATGGTCTCTTCCTTTTAGGGGTCCAGGTCCCATCACCCCATCAGCAGCACAAGCACTAGCACCACCAGAACCACCAGACACTATGGTCTTGAGTAAATTTCTTTCGATCTCTGGATCTTGGTTTGCCCAAATATAAAGTGAGGTAGGTGGACTCTGTGATCTCTTAGGTCGCCTCTAGCTGTAAAACATGTAAGTTATGTATTTTAAAACACACAGTTAAGTGTAGCAAGGGTAATTTTTGTGTGTTACTTGTCATCATACTGCTCACACATTCACGTGCATGCATGCATTTTATGTTACCAGATTGCTTCTTTGTGCTGCTGTACTATGTCTATATGTCCATAGACTACCTCTGGCATAAGCAGGGAAAACTTCCAGCCCCCTTCCTGAGTCATACAGTTGTTTTCTACATCCTCTCATTAAGGGTTATGAGCAGTGACAGAGGTGATACATTCAGTTTCAGAATTTGTAATGAATTTCCAGGCTTTGTAAAAAAAATATACTAGATATGACTGTCATTATCTTCCTTCACAACCATCAAAAGCCAAGTTTCAGTCAATCATCATGGAGTTCTGATTGATCTAATCTATTATTACCTAAGAGTTTGTGGGGAGCTCTTTATCTTTTCTTTCTGTTGCTCCCTAACATGCATGTTATACATTGGAAGTGGCATCCTTTGGGCATTAGGTACTAACCTAAGGCTTTAATTGTCTAATTACATGGTACTTTTGCTGTTGCCTCAGGGTCATCATCTTCCCTACTTAATGCTTTAAGCAAAGGTGTCACCCCTAATCATCAGATTCTTCTCTTCCTTCAGTCACATGACTACATTCTGCTTCCAAGAAGTCTGCTTAGACTTGCCTTGATTTTCTCTTTGGATGACATAAAGTCTTGACTCCATTCCTTTCGATCTGTTATGAATTACGGTGATACTCTGTTTACTTGCAGTCAACTACATGTTGAGTTAGCATGTAGTTAGGACAGCACACAGTGAGGAAGGCTGCTTATTTACTTGGGGTATCAATCCAATTGTATATTCCTTACCAGATACTTCTCCTGACTTGTAAAGTAGAACCCAAAGTCCTGACTTAAGCTCATACAATGTCCCTATACCTGAGACCAAATGAGACCATCAAAAGAGGGAGCTGGCACCCTGGGGATGGGAAATGGGTAACTTTAGAAGTCACTTTCCTGGTCCTCCTGGAAACACTTCTTGCTTAATTGTATTTTTGATGCAATGATACGGATTTTCACTGACTTGGTGGTGTTGTTATTGTTTCTTCATGTAAAAATGGTCCTTATAAATTCTATTTTTATGGAGAGAACTGAGTCAAATTATAAGAATATGATTCATTCTTCGATTGATAAATTGCCAAAGGATATGAACAGGAAATTTTCAAAAGAAATAAAAGTTATGATATCAAAGCCATAGAAAAATGCTTTGAATCACTATTGATTAGGGAAATGCAAATTTAAAAACTCTGAGGTACCACCTCACACCTAAAAGATTACCTAATCTGACAGAAAAGTAAAATAATAAATTCTGGAGGGGACATGAGAAAATTGGAGCACTATTGAACTGTTGGTGAAGTTGTGAATTGATCCAACCAGTCTGGAGACCATTTTGGAACTATGCCTAAAGGGCTATCAAATTGTGCATACCTTTTGACTTAGTCTGAATGCCAAAGAGGTCAACAAAAAAGGAAAAGATTCTACACGTACAAAAGTATTTATAGCAGTTCTTCTGGTGATGGCAAAGAATTAGAAATTGAGAGGATACCATCAATTGAGGAATGACTGAACAACCTATATTATATGATTGTATTCTGCCATAAGAAATGATGAACAGGATGTTCAGAAAAACCTGGGAAAATGTATAGGAACTGATGCAAAGTAAAATGAGCAGAGGCAGGAGAACATTGTACACAGTAACAGCAATATTATAGAATTATCAACTGTGAATGACTTAGTTATTCTTATCTATACAATGATTCACTGTAATTCCAAAGGAATTACAATGAAAAATACTGTCTACTTCCAGAGAAAGAACTGATGGAGTTTGAATGCATATTGAAGAGTCCTTTTTTATTTTAATTGTTTTATTTTTTTTGTATTCTCTCTTGCACCATGCATGGCTAATATGGAAGTATTAGTGGTCGCATGACTACACATGTATAATCTGTACCAAAATGCATGCTTTCTCAAGGCAGTAGATGAAGAGGAGAGAGAGGGAGGGAATTTGGAACTCAAAAATAAAAGTTGTTTTATATGTAATTGAGAAAACAAAATAAAACATTATTTTAAAGATAATAAATTATAGATTTTAGCATAGCATACATATTGTTTCATGAGTGTTCATTTCATTAAATGTATGTTCACTATATATAGAGAGAAACAGAGAGAGAGAGAGAGAGAAGGAAAAGAAGGAGGAAGAGGACAAAGAGGAGAAGGAGGAGGAGGACGAGAAGGGGAGAATGAGAAAGAGAAGTGTAGTCGATAGGGTCAACCTCGGAGTCAGTCAAATCTGAGCCTACCTCCTGGGTCTTATCTTGCCACCCAGGTCAATAAGTCAACAAACATTTATTAAGTGGCTATTATGTCTCAGTCACTATATTAAGCATGTGGCTATGTAACCCAGGGCAAGTCACTCAGGTGAGTCAATAAGATTAAAAAGTGACTCATGAGGTTAATTTATACACAAAACATATGTCACATGAACTGAAAGGTCAATATGAAACCAAAACTAAATAAACAAAGGACTAAATTATCTACTTAGGGGACTTGTCACTACTCATTTTTTTCCCCTCCCTACTTCAGAAATTATGAAAACAATTACCCAGAATTCATTAATCATATCATATTCTCACCATGTGACTTTTTCAAAATCCTTCAGCATCATTGTCCTGGTCCAAATGTTTACAAAAATTAACACTTTCAGAAACACAAATGACAGATTAGCATGAGTTAGGTCTGACTCACACATTACCATGTAACTCCTAGAGGAACCATTATTTGTAAATTTTTATGACTATCTGATGTGGGAATTGATCGATCTAACAAGCTTAAACTGTATTATGTTACACAAAACAGTTAGAACCTGGAAGCAAAGCCATCAAATAGAAGCAATGACATTAATCCAAAAAATACAGCTCTCAAATAATTGGAGGATTAATATAGATAAGCGTATCGAAGCAAAACATTTGGTTAACCCTGCACAGTCGCCTGAATCAGCAGGCCCTTCTTCAAATTTACTCAAGTCAAAAACCCTTTCCAGGAAAGTCTATAATCTCACGTTTTTCTAGCCAAACTAAGGTCTAGTCCAGATGGGAAATGAAGTCACTACAGCAAACCCGGATCCTGCACTGTGCTCAGTGCTCTCTGGGGTTTTTCCTAGAGAAGCAAACATGAACAAAGGAAACTCACTGCTCTTTGCTCTTCCCAAAAGAAGCAGCTGTAGTATACAGAACAGTGGTTTGCTTCTGTTAGATCTTAGCTCATTGAAGTCTGACACTCATTTGTAGGAAAAAATGTTAGCATTTTGTGGGTAAGACAAAGTATTTTCACACAACAGAGTGAAACTAGAGAATGAAAGTAGAACTTAAAAAGCTGGAAATAAAAATTAGTACATGTTTCTTTTCTTAATTTATTCACACCTCTAGAACTGATCCAAGATATCACTCCCACCGAAATCAAAGAACTACTATGTCTAAGTCAGCCTTGCAATGTATGTGGAAGAATCAATTTAATTCAATGGTCATTTGTTAAAAGACTACTATATTCTAGGTGCTAGAAATGTGCTAGAAATTACTCATTGTGCTCCCACGGTGATTGGATGGTGCCATAGGGAAAGAGTTTACACAAATAATTATGATACAGGAGAGATTGAAACATGCGCAAAGGAGAGAACTACGCCAAGTCCTAGGATACATTTGAAAAGGAAGGGGTCACATTCAGCAAAGATTAAGCAGTGATGACAGAAACTGGCAAAGAACATGACAGACAGGAGTCCTGTTTGAATAGAGCCTTACGTACCTCAAAGGGAGTAGTATGAGAGGAGACTAGGAAAGTAGAGTAGATATTGTCTAAATGAACAACTTTGAAAGACATGAAAATTCTGATCAACATGATGACCATGATACCATAAAACTGATGGTGAAGAATGGTACCTATCTCTTGACAAAGAAATGAGACTCCTCATGAAGACCAGTGACATCAAACTTACAGAAAAATAAAGGTCAATATAGAATGTTCACTGTGGGTCAACGCTGACTGAGAAAACTGCATGTTAACATTTTTAGTGTTCTTTTACATTTTTACCTATTGTATTAAATATTTCCCAATAAATTTTTCTCTGTTTTAGTCCAGATTGCCATGGGCTTCAGTACAGCCTGGAGGCCATGTATTTGTTATCTCTGAGGAAAATTAAGACTAAGATTTTGGGATGTGACTAATATTGGAAGTTGTTTTGCTTGACCGAGTTTGATTGTTACAACAGTTTTGGTTTGGTTTTCTTTTTCCCAGTGGGGACTAAATCCTTGTTCATTGAAAAGCACATTGAATTTAATTTTATAAAGTAGGTTGGACAAGGATCATGACGGGCCTTGAATATCAGGAAGATCAGGAGTCCATACTTGATTTGACTGGGAATAACAAGCAAGGAAAAACTTTGAAGTTGATAAACGGTGTGGTCACAGTGATGTCCAACCAGAGACTGGATCTAAGACAGCAGGCATTTGTCTTCTCTATCCAACTTTCCAATGACATGACTTGTCCTTCAATTGTTTTAATTTTTTAACTTTTAATTTTAAAATTTTATTCTTGGTTTCAAAACCATCTGCTTTGTGGTCACTTTGTAAATGTTCTTATAATTTCTTCCCAGCATCTCTTTTACAATCAAGTGAACCTCTTGATTATCCCCTATTGGTGGCCATCTCTCTCCCACAAAAGGTAGCATGGTGTAGTAGAGAGAGCGCTGAACTTGTAAATGGGAAGACCAAGCTTTAAATCCTATCTCAGACATTTCCTTGATGTGACTCTGGGCAAGTCACTTAACATCTCTAGCCCATTTCGTTTTGTGTGGGAAATGATTTATTTGTCTACACTAGACCTCTTCTAGAGCTAAATCTCTGATCCTATAAACACTTCATCCTTCTCTCTAAATGGGGGATAGGTTCCCTATTTCCATTCACCAAAGTATGATCTTTATCATGAGCTCAAATCTATAGATCTGGAAAGAACCTCATGGATGAGAATAATTTGTTCCAACTGCCATGAAGGCAGCTGAAGTAGGCAATGTGGAGCACTTAGATCTTGGGCAGACATCAAAGATACCAAGGTCATCCACTTCATCCTGGGCCATCTCCAGTCATCTAGACCTTTGTCCTGCCACAAGGCTTTGATGACTCAGGAATAGAGAGTGAAGCAGATGATTTTGTGCAATTCTGCCTCACTTAAATCCATTTCATGCACCAATCAAGGCATCATGCCATGGTTTCATTGGTCCTCTTCAAAAAACAAAGGATAAACAAGTCCAACCCACTCCTTTTTCAGATGAGCAACCAGAGTGTCACTGCTATCTCATGCCTTGGCCCAATCATAGCCACATTGAGTGAATAGAAGGGCCAGACTGGGAGCCCAGGTCTCTGTGTCCACATTCTGTGCTCTTCTCATCTTGTTACTACTTTCCTCCTACATCTGAATTTGCATTGATTCCCACCTCCCTCTGTTTATTTTTGTTTTCTACTAAGTCCATGGTGTATCTGTACTAGCTCATTTCCATATGCAAATTCAGGTGAGCAAACTTTTGTGTTGTTTCTCCAAACTCCCTTGTGAGAAATAATTATTTATCAACTTAATTTAATAATAATAAGTTATAAACTCCTTTTGCCTGGAAACTCTGGTTCTACTTAAATGTTGATGAAGTATGGTCATTTGTTACTCAGTGACCATTTGTAGATTCATGTCAAACCCAGATGTCTTTTTTTTTGTGGAGAAACAATAATGAGTAAATTCAAGAGACTTCTGTCTTTTGGAACGCTGAGCACGTCCAATACAAGTGGGTCTCAGAATAGTAATGTGTGAATGATCATTCCCGCATGGGGTCATTGGCAGGCAAGTGTGTTCATTCACTCTCTTTATCTCAGTCATCATCTCTTCCATTAGACTATGAGATTCTTGAGGGCGGGGCCTGCATCTCCTTAGAGTTAGTAATCTCTGGTGCAAAGAGAGGGTCCAGTCAAGGCAGCCACTCAGTCACTAATGCATGTGATGTCATTTTTTAAAAAGGATAATTAAGAAGTGGTAACACATCCCTGTGGTAGCCACATCTCTGACCCTGGCCTTGACCTTCACCAAATTAATTTTTTCAAATATAATCGTATAAGCATAGGAGGAAAGGAGTAAGCATCACTTGTGCGTGAGAGGTTCAGGGCAAGATTTGAGCAGACACCTTTTTATTTACCAGGAAATCTTCTTTAATCACTGACACTTCAGATTTCCATCCTGCTAAAGAGTAACAGATATGTGGCTGAAAAACCCTTCAGGCACTGTGTAGCTCTTTGTGAAAAGCACATTGAAGCCACGGCTCACATTTTTAGCCTACACTCACTATCTGATTTTCATTCTGTCAAATCTATCCAGAGACACACTGCCTGCAATCCCCTTCGGAAAGGCACGGAAATAGAACTTATGTCATGGCAGGTGAGAAAGGGTAATTAGACTACATGACTTTGGGTTAGACCTGAAACCCAGCTTCAAGGGAAAGTCTGAAGAGAAGTATTAGGGCTCAATGTTTGGGGAGTGTTGTGGCAGATAAAAGGTTGCTGGGAAAAGCAATGGGTACAGAAGGAAGCACAACAGCACAGTCTTTCTGCCAATGAGTTGTACTGAGACAAGCAAGAGAAATACCAGGGTTTCATTTTGTGCCATTACTTTTAATAAGTCAATGACATGGTAGGTGTTTTCCAATTCAGAAACAATTGGAAGTAACAACAAAGCAGAAAAATGCCATTTAAGCATGACAACAAACTTAAATAGGAAACAAACAATCCTCTTCTGTTTGGAAGAATTCTAATTTTCTCATTTAAATATTTCCTACCTCTCCCAATACAAAATTCAATTTCATAAAGAAGGGTGATAAAGCATTGGTCTTGGTAATCAATTTGATTCTGAAATGAGAAACAAAAACTAGGTGAACATATTAAAATATGTTAATTTGGGTGTTTGCATAATAGCCTAATGTGTTTTTAATGTACTTAGGCAAACTGGAAACAACTAGCATTAACAGCAGATCAGCAATGCTGCTCATCCACATGTCCAGGGCAGATAATTTACATGTGGTCATTACAGTTCTTGGAGTGCCTTCGTGATGAAGCAGGGACCGCATCCATTCATCTAGGAAAACATCCAGAGGAAGCCCTAACGTGATCAGCCTTCCAGTGCCTGAAGGAGAGCCCAAGAAGTTATGCTTTTATTATAAATGCCTTCCCTCCCAGCCCAGATTTCAGTGAATCAATCCATGAGTCCCGAGAAAAGCTATTGCCTTGCACAAGTCACTTACAAAATCCATCAGCTCCATGGAGCAGGCATATAGATTTCCAAGTACATACAGAATAACATGGATAACACCATTTCTCCAAGTCATCTATGTAAAATATGATTTTCTTAATAGAGGATGGCATGATATTGATAATTGAATCAACTTTTCATAATGAAAGTGTCCTAAAGCCAGGAGTGCCATGAATCATTCGTATTCACTAGCTTGAGGCACACAGTGAAAAATGGCAGCCACTATTATAGGTTTTCTTTAGCCTGAGTTGGTTCTTCTAGTCACTTGATTTCATTTGTCAACAGTGACTTTAGTCATGATGGAAAGTGCTGGGGAATCTGTGGGCCCCACTTTATGATGTGGTAGCGAAGCGATCCCTGAAAGTGCATGCCTATATTGGCATGCTCCTTGAAAAGAGATAGCTCAAGGGCAGTGGGATGGACAGAGTGCTGGCCCTGGAAATAGGACTGTCTCTGGAGGAGACCCAGGATAACTTGGGCACCATAATGGCCATTGGTCAAGCATTCTGTTATCCCAGACACTGGGGAAAGCTCATCAATCACATGGCGTAGCCAGTTTAGCCACTCAAGACTAGATATTGATCATAAAGCACAGATTTTAAGCTGTTAGAGACCAGAAAGATCATGTGCTCTATCACCATTATTTTAAAGTAGAGAAAACTGATGACCAGTGAGGAGAAGTAACCTACTCAAGGTCACACAGGTAGCAAGTGAAAAAGGATGGCTTTTCATCTGCAGGCACAATGTCAGGAGGTTAAAAGAAAATGAAGTATAAGAACTAGAGGTCATGTTACGTAGTAGCTGTAGGCTTACTGAGGGCATTCCTCACTACTGGAATTATTTCTTCCATTTCACATGCAAGTAAACCAAAGCTCAGAAGAAATTACTTGCCCACGGATGAATTTTAATGTATCAGTTTCTCCTCTTAATTATTGCCTTCTTCATTTTGATGGTTCTCTTGGCTGTTAATTGTCTTACCAAATGTCTCTTTTACCCCAAAAAACACTGTTTCTAGCATTTTATTTTAGGATCTAAGGGAAGAATAAATATTGAAGTACATATGTATCTCCTTCAACTATGCGGCTCATCTCAGGGGGTTTCCTATGATCATGGACTTGTTGTACAATTACCAACAAGAAACACACATCAGAGCATCCCCAGGATGTAAAATAGTTCAGGGATGGTACAACGATCAGAGGGATGAACCTGGAGTTTGGAAGATTTGAAGGCGAATCCTGCCTGACACACTGAGCACTTTGTGACCCTGCGAAAGTCATTTTACTTCTATCTCTTCATTTTTCTCTCACAAAATGAGGATAATAGCAATAAAACCCACCTCCTATGGCTGTGGTGAGACCCAAGTCAGATAATATGGTCTAATTCTTGGCTAACTTTAAAGTGCTTACAAAATGGGAGCTATTCTTCACTTGGAAGTGAGAAGAATTTTCTTTGTGTTTCTAAGATCAGCATTCTCCTCAAGGAAATAGGGAGAGAGAGAGGGAAAAGAAAACCTATTGGCCATGGGATGTATGCCTTAGAGTGTCTTAAGGAAGGAGGGAAGATATCATGGGCTTAATATATGCAAAATTGTATTCCAAGTAGCACAGACTTTGAATGGAAAAAAAATGTAACCTGAAGCAAAGCAAGGCTACAGCAAAGTGGCAGGAATTGTGGCTACCAAGGAAAGATCTTTCCAAAATGAGGTCCTTTGGTAGAACTCCAAAATGATCCCTCCATACAATAAGCATTGGTAGAAGCAGAAACTTGCTGGATGCATCTGGAAGGATACTGGAGCAGATAGTCTCATTGCCAAATACTATAACTAGTGCAAAAATATTGAACCCGAAGACAAGTGATCAGAGATCATCACATTGCTTCAAAGGACCTACCTAAAAAGCCTGCCTTTGACACAGATGACCAGGGTGACTGATTCTTCTTTCTGGGAATCAGGTCCTCATCTGTAAAACTTGGGGGTTAGAGGAGATGGTCACTGAGTTTCCTCCTAGCTCCAGATTCATGCTCAAGTCAACCCAGAATGGAACTCCTTGCTCTACATATTTGCACAGGTTCCCTGTTCTCAGAGACAGCTGATAAGAATGCAAGATATCAAACTGCCCTAGAAAGCACCATTGGCTTTGCAAGTGCTATTTTTTAAAATAAAATATATGTCAATTCTGAGTTAGCCTGTGTGTTTCATCCCTAGAGTGGGCTAAATAAGTGTGCAATTGATTTTAATTTAATATTCATGGTGCATTATGGCTGCCAGGGAATGAGTTGTTTAAAGGGAGGATGCAGGAGCTAAGCTGAAGCTTTCCCTGAGAGTTATTACAGAGCTGTTAGGTCTTCTGGAATATCAACGAGACTGAGGATGGATGAGTCCTTCAAGATTTATAGAGTGGGAAGGAGAGAGGAAAGGAAGACTGGAAAAGAGAAGGGAGGGAGGAGGAAAAGGAACAGGGAAAGAGGTAGGAAAGAAGGGGAGGAAGGAGAGGAAAGAAAGAAGAAAGGACAAAAGAAGGAAAAGCGGGAGGAAAAGAGGGAGAAATAAACCTACTCCAAGTAAATTTCCCCACAAAGGCCTCACTTACAATGAGAACCTAAGCAGAGTCTCTTCTATGTCCCAAGCTCCCTGTGTGAATAAATTCCCTCCCATAATGAAGATCCAACAAGCCTCACCATTCAGAAAAATACTTCCAGGCCACTTTGGCCTGTCGTCAGCACACTGATGGAAGGAGAAAAAGGGGATCTGGGCAGCTAATTTGGACAGTCAATGAGACTGGTGGGATGGATGAAATACTAGATCCCAGAGAGCTGGGTTTGATTGCTACCTTTGACATCTACTTGTTTTGAGATCAGAAGGAGATCAATAAGTCTCTCAGAATCTCAGTCTCATCATCTCCAAAGTATGCTATGCTTTGCTGTGCTTCCTCTCTCTGATTCATGGTGTTATTGGGACAGAGCCACCCTTACAAACTTCAAAATCCTACAGTTACAAAACTTAAAGAAGCCAAAATGTCCTTAGAATTTAGAGAAGGATATTCTCCCAAGCCTCATTTAGAGCCTATTTACATTCACTTTACACAGTGAATTGAGGAGATTAGAGTAGCAAGGGGTAATGGGAATTGAGGGAACCATGCTGACTTCATCTTGTGACTCAGTTCTGGAGCCAGTCCGGTTCCCTCTCTATTCAGTTATGGAACCAGTCCAAATTCTGTCCTGTGAGGAAAGTTTATTCAATTGTTAGAACTGGGAGAAAACTTTATTACCTTGTTTGAGCCTAGTCCAGTGTGGCTGGGAAACGACGACCCCTACCTGCTGTCTACAAACCCTTAACTAAGGATGCCAATTAGGCTGACCAGAAGCCCAGTCACACCCAAAGCTTGAGGCAAGAAGTTTTCCAACAGTTGTCCATCTCAAGCAACCCATCTATCTCATCCGAAAACTGGTCCCATACTAATTAGTCAGTCATTGTGCCCATGCTTCTTGGATTGTTCACAGACACTTGGTGGGGTGAAATGGGACAGCTTTTTCTGATTTCAAGGAATCATACCTATTCATTCTCTCCCTCTCAACTTGGAAAATCCCTAAACTTTTCTCCATGTAGAAATCAGATTGCCTAATTTTGTATGCTGGCTAATTGTTTCCTTTTAATTAATTAGCCTTATTTGATTCTTTTTAATATGTAAAAATCTGTCTCCTCCCACATTTGGGGTCCAAGCCTAAGCCAAAGAAGTCTTGTCCTGCTTCATTGGGCAATTGGTAGCATTGCTTAATAAATCCAGATCTCGGAACTTAGAAGCTTAGTTTCCTCAGTCATTTCATCTTTCACCCACCAAAAAATCAATACTAGTTATTTGAGTATGAAGCCTGCTTCGTCTCTTCTTTTCTCCCTTGCTGCACTCTCCACCCTTCCACATATTTTACATATATTCATGTACATTAAAATATATAAATGGGTGTATATGTATAAATAGAGACAAAGATAGTACCTGGCCACATTGTCTTCCTCCCACACATCAGGCCAAAAGGAACGATCTCCTTGGACATTCAGTCATCTTGTATGATAGTGTTAAGGATCGCTATTTGCACCATGATGGCTTTGTAAGCAATTAGAGCTTGTGAGTCAACGTCAGTTGCAGGAGATAGGAAATTCTATGAAGTGTTAAGAGCCTCCAAATCACGTCAGAAAATAACATGATTTCTCAGAATCTTGAAAGACAATATTAGGCCTAAAGGAAGACGATGAAGAAATGCATTGGAACACACGGTACAGAGATAATCACAGCTTACATGGACAACCAATTGATCTGGCCCATCAATACAAATACCTTGGAAACTGAGAATGAACACAAGCAGGTCCTAAAATTGAACAGAAGAAAGAAAGAAGGCTGATTGTTCTTTGAGAGATGCACAATTCTTTGAATAACTCCAGGTTTGAAACAAAGGCTTATTTTTTAATACTCTAAAAAGTTCTCAAGAGTACCTGGGAAACATGATGCATGGCAGTACCAGTATGGAGACTTGAAAAATGAGACACAAAGAGTCATGTATTTAGTCTATTGGTCAGTAAAGATTTATTAAGCATCTACTATGTGCCAGGCCCTGTGCTAAGTGCTGAGCACTATATTCTAGGAGATGAAGGATAGGTTGGTCATTTGGAAAGAATGAGAAAAGAGAAGAAACCAAAATGTGACAATGAATCCTGGGGAGATCAAGAGAGAGAGAGATCTTCACAATGTTGAATGAAGCCACTTGGGTGAACAAACTCCTGTTCCAACGGGGACAAAGTTATAAACATTGGGAGGGCAGGTTTTAACATTCACCATTGGAGGAAAAGTCACAGTTTTAGATCATAGACCCATTGGCATACAGCAGACAATTGTACAATTTAGACATTAAAACAACAAGCACAGAGGGCAGGCCAGTCCATACAGTTATCTTCATGACTGTCCATGAGGGGGCATTACCAATCATGGTGTCACTGCTTCCTATGATTGACACTTGAATAAGTATCCATTGTGACAGTGACAGTACCCTCCTCACTCAAGCTTCACTCACAGGAGTTAGGTCTGTGTCCTAGGCCTTATCACTCCTCATGAGGCCATGGCAAGCAGTGAGTCACCAAGTTTCCAGGACAGAAAAAAATATTTACCAAGCATTGTGAAAGCTTCAATATTAAGTACAAAATCTGCCATAATATAGGTGCTCCTCTCTGTGCTTTGTGGTTTTGTGTCTCTGCTTTTAAGTGACTTTCTTGAACAACTTGTTTTCCATGATAAGATTCTCTCCATGGGGAGGAGATGCAGGTTCAGTCCTCTGGAAGATCAAGAGGGGAACTTCTTCGTCAGAGACTTTCCTTTTCTTCCCCATTCTGCTGTTTTTTAATGGCATCAAAGTAATAGCACTTTTGTGAATGCAGAAAGGAAAACATTGTTACCTGATCTCAGAAGCCACAGTTATTTTAAACGGCAGACAGCTTGGTGGAAGTAAATGTCTTGGGTGCACAATAGCTCAGGACAATACCATTAAACAATGATTCAGGAACAACAGCCTTGCAATGGCAGGGGAGCTGGCGGAAAGAAGAACTCTGGACCCACTGGAGCCCAGTGTTCACACGGGGCATTCAAAGGCACCAAAAACATAGTTCTTTGAGTTAAGGAACTGATGGCAATGAGGCATTAACCCATTCCTGCCTCATGATGCTGCAATGCTGCCATCTGGGGAAGTGTAGAAACTCAGTCACAGAGATTCAGCCTTGGAGTTTCTGGCCAGGTGTTCAGTGCATCTGCAGAGAACAGCGGAGACACTTTTCACATTCTACACTGTCCTAAGTGTCAGGCCTCCTCTATCACCTCCCAAGAGAAGAGGCCAGAGCCCCTAAGCATGGGAGCAGATAAGGGGGGTCTCAGAAGAGAAGTGCAGCCATAGCAGCAGCAGGGACCACCTGCCTTGGGCACACTCGCCCTTTAATTTGCCCATCTGGAGAATCTGTTAATGACTGTGATCAATTTCTGAGAGACACATAGAATCCAGAGCTGGAAGGAACCATTGAAATTATCTTGTCCATTCTCTCATTTTACAGATGTGGGAACACATCCCGCCAATCACCAGGCCAGCACCCGGCCTAGAGTTCCCACCAAGATTCAGCACTCTATACCTCTAGGCTTGTTCCCTCTAGGGTATGGACCTGACCCTTTTTCTGCCTGTCTTCTGCCTGAAGAATATTTTTATCAAGACTGGAAGCCTAAGCATCGTTTCCTGGGAAAGTTGACTGCTTCAGTCAGCCCCAGTACGGGCCTGGAACCACCCTGGTTACATGCTACTTATACTTTTTACTTCCTTGAAACTGAAAAGTCTTTTGTGGCTTTGTCATCTTGTACAACAGGAGATTCCCTGATTCAAAAGCCCAGGACTGAAAACCAAGAAAGATGCTTTATGAAGGAGACTGGGGATATGTATGTCTTTATTTCTAAGGTTAAGGTCAATAAAGGATTGAGTTATAGCATTAATCTTAGATCTTGGTTTGCATTTCAGCCTTGCTGCTTCCTAGCTGTGTGATCTCAGGTCTCTAGGAATCAATTTCCACATCTGTGAAATAGAAGATGATAATAGTCCTTATAGCATTTTCCTTGCAGGATTGTTGTAAAGAGAATCTTTCAAAATTCTGAAGGGTGTTATGGAACTACAGACATTAACAAACTCAGGCTCTGTCATACGTCAAACCATAGATTCAAATGCCCTTACATGTGCCAAATGTTCACAACCATGATCTAATAATTTTGGCTTTCTGGCATGCTTGAAGTTGGCTCTTGCTATTAATGAAAGCCAAAAGAAAGACACGTGGCTTTCTTCCTAACATCTTCAGGATTCCTGTTCCCCTGCTGTGTTTCCAAGCTCCGAATCATCCTTACCTAACATCCTAGCAATTGTCTTGCCACTATTTTCAATGAGAGAGAAGTCACTGGACTCAAAATCCTCAGTTAATTTCAATGGGACTTGTGAGGATGAATTGACAGGAGGATGAAGGGTGACATAGTGTCTTCTAATTTCCCAGTGCATTTTCCAGGCATTGCTGGAATCGTTTTGTTCCACTGAGAGGTATTGGATTGGATGCATACAAATGTTTCAAGGGTTTCTTTGCACTCACTTCATTTTCAAATGCTAATCAGAAAGTCAAATTAGATATGGTATTATCTTTTGCCTTCCTTAATATTATTAGGTATTTTTGTTAACAGGGTTTAAAACGGGTCCTTCTTGTTGCCCCAATTAGGAAATCTAGTTTTACGACAAATACAAAGTTTGGGTGTTGATTTCACCAATGTCCTCAACTAGATTTTTCAGGAGAAAGAAAACTATTAGGAAACTTAGTCATTTGTAATAAAATTATGTTAGTGACTACTTGGTGAGATTGCTTCAGAACCAAAGCTTTGAAGCCTGTCACAGGTCTTAAAAATAAAATTGCTTGAGTAGCTGAGGAGAACTGTATTAAAATGCAAATTTCCAGCTGTTAATATTTCTTCAAAAACCAATAATCCCTCAAGGCCACCAATATGTCATAATACTTAATGGAAAAATATCCCTTAGGCAGAATGGCCTTTCTAAGTTGACTTTTGATTAAACTTAAAATACTATATGGCAAAAAACTTAAAATCAAAAAGGAACATAAATATAGTGCCCAACGATAATGTCATCTGGTTGGCAACTAGAAGGGAGAAAGGAGGGAGAAGGGACACATTTAATGTGACTAATTTAGTAATCATTTTCTAGCCTTCTTGAAGATTAGCCAAGGCCACAGTTGGTCATGGGAAGTAGGACCCACCAGGATCACTGGTCTAGAACCAGAAGGAACTTCAGAGGACGTAGAGCCCAAGTCCCTCAGTGCACAGATGACAACATTGAGGTCAAGAGGAAGGGAAAAGCATGTTTAAGGTCACCTAGAGGCCAACAGAAGGAAACCTTTCCCATCACTCCCCTCCATTCACTGGACAGTCCAATCAAAGCAGCCGCTCTGAGGCTGTTCCTCATAGTATCCAAGTCTGGCCATTGCATGGACCCTTCCCCGTGCCTTCTTCAGCTCCTCCTCTTAGAAGTCCTGAGAAGTAAGGAAGTTAAGAAACTTCCAAGTACTTAAGTTGGTGAAAGGTTGCAAGTTAAAGACTCCTTTTTGACTTAAGAAAAAAAGTCTAAGGGGGTGAGAAGCTGAACCCCTTGAGAGCAAGGATTCTCATTTTGCCTTTTTGTGTTCCCTAGTGCCTGGCTTGGGGCAAGTCCATAATAAATGCTTATTATTGAGACAAGAAAAATGAGAGAAAGCAAAGCATTCCTACCCTAGTTCAGAGGGGAGACTTGGATCAAGGTACAACTGGAAAGTTTGCCTTTCCAATCAAGAAGATCATCTTATGTTCTAACCCTAGAATGAAAGAGATGGGGGAGAACACACAAAGATATACAAACAGGGAAGTTGGGATTTGAGGGAGATTAATTCAATTCACCAAGCTTTTATCACGTCATTTATAACACAGACAATACATTGTGCGAGGTGCAAGGGAGTCAGTACTAAAAATGAATCAATCTAGGTCTTCCAGTTCTTGGAAATGGGTAAGGAATGTTAACAAATAAGGAAATAAACAGCATTTTGAGGGGAGAGTGGGGAAGGGAATGTCAAATAAAGTTTTGGAAGAGGTGGTTCCTGAGCTTCGTTTTGAAGGAAGGTGGGGTTTCATTAAGAGAATCATGACTTCAGGATATTAGAGATGAGACCATTTCTGGATGATAAAAGACAAGTAGAGTTAAGGTCCTGGGGTGAGGGATTCAAGTACAATGAACAGAGTATTTTCAAAGGTTCACCAATGAGGACCATTAAGTCTGTGAGATTGATGAGAGGAGTGGTGAAAAAATGGTGGACCAGTTGCCAAAGTTCTGAAGGTAAATTGGAGTCTCCCACACTTTGAAACTAATAATAACAAGCAAAAGAAATGTTTAAAGTATGTAGGAAGGTGCCCTGGCCTTACGGAAGTTCGATTTCAAACTATATCCTAAAGCAGTACTTATCAAAACAATCTGGTACTGACTAAGAAATAAGAGCAGTGGACCCGTGAAACCGGTTAGGCACATAATACACTGCAGTAAATGACCATCGCGATCTGTATATGACAAACACCCAAATCCAAGTTTTCGGGACAAAACTTGATATTTGACAAAAACTGCTGGGAAAACTGGAAAACAATATGGGAGACACTCATTATAGACCAACATTTCACACAGTATACCAAGATAAGGTCAAAATAGGTACATGATTTAGACATAAAGGGTGACACTCTAAGCAATATAGGAGCATATGGAGTCATTTACCTGTTAAATCTGTGGATATTTCAAGAATTTAAGATCAAACAAGATATAGAAAACATTATGAAATGTAAAATAGGTAATTTTGATTACATATTTTTTAAATTGCATAAATAAAACAAATGCAACCAAAATTAGAAGGAAAGCAGAAAACTGGGAAAAATCTTTTGCAGCAAGTGTCTCTGATAAAAGCCTTATTCCTCAAATCTATAAAGAACTGAGTCCAATTTATAAGAACGCAAGTAATTCTCCAATGAATAAATAGTCAAAGGATATGAACAGGCAGTTTTCAGACAAAGAAATCAAAGCTCTCTATAGTCATATGAAATAATACTCTGCATGGGTATTGATTAGAGCAATACAAATTAAATTAAGGCTGAGATACCACCTCATACCTATCAGATTCTCTAATCTGACAAAGAAAGGAAAATGTTTCATAAGGATAAATGTTGGAGGGTGTGTGGGAAACCTAGGAAACTGTTTCACTGTTGTTCGAATTGTAAGTTGATCCAACTATTCTGAAGAAGAATCTGAAACTATGCCCAAAGGACTATAAAACAGTGCATACTCTTTGACCAAGAAACACCACTACTAGATCTGTACCCAAGAAAGATCAATGAAAAGGGAAAGGGATCTATATGTACAAAAGTACTTAGAGAGTACAAGAAATTAGAAATAGAGGGCACACACATCAAGTGGGGAATGGCTGAACAAGTTGTGGTATATTATTGTGATTGAACATCATTCTCCTATAAGAAATCACAAGCAGGGTAGTTTCAAAAGATGTGGAAAAATTTAAATGAACTGATGCAAAGTGAAGAGAACAGAAACAAGAGAACATTATACACAGGAATAACAATATTTTATAAGGATGATCAACTATTAAAGACTTAACTGACCAAGAAAATGACTCAAGTCAATTGTGAAGGACCTATGATGAAACATGCTATCCTCCTCCAGAGAAACATCTGATATTGTCTTAGTACAGACCAAGACATACCATTTTTCTCTCTCTTATTTCTTTCCTTCATTTTCTTTCTTTTATTGGAGAGGGGAAGGGAATCAGTGAGGGTTAAGTGACATGCATGAGGTCACATATCTAATAAGTATCAAGTGTCTGAGGTCAAATTTGAACTCAGGTCGCCCTGACTCCAGGGCTGGTGTTCTATTAACTGTACCACCTAACTTCCCCTTTCCTTCCTTTTCTTTCTCCTCTTTGTTGTTGTTGTGCAAGTCGTCTTGTACAAAATGAATAATATGGAAATGTTTTAAGATTGCACATGTATAGCCTATATTGGAACTCAAAACAAAAATAATGCTAAAAATCATTTTAACATGTAATTTGAGAAAAATAAAATATTATTTTAAAAGATAATTGCATATCTGAATACCAAGAATTTCAAAGATAGAGAGGTTATTTAGTGACCAAAACCTGCCAGCTCAAAAGGAGCTGTTGGGAAGCAATGAACATGCCTTCTTCAGTCCTGTGAAAATGGCAAGTGGGAAAAGTATTGGTTAGGATGTCTGGAGCTATTGAGTCCTTTTTAGTCTAGATAAGTTCTGAATTCTGGATTGAATCTATTGTGTTCTAGATAATGGAAGCAACACAAGAGACTGACAAAAAAAAAGGAATGCTATCAACAGTAGAATGAGGGTTTTAATGGACACGGTGGAAAAGGAGGAAGAGATGGTTAAAGCCAGGGAAAAAGCAAGCTAATATTTATTAATAGGACTGGACATACATGCCTCTAGGGGAAAGGAGAACTGAAGACCGCAGCAGAAAAAAGGTGGTGTGGAGGGGTGGTTGATACATAGCAACATCAGTCTCCAGGAACTGCATGATTAGCCAAACAGATCAGCTGAAATTCTCTTCCTGCCTCTTTTATACTAGAACACTGGGTTCCTTTGAAGGTAATGGCACTGACCTACAAATAGCTGATCTGATCACCACCAGGGGTACAGCTTCTCCAACTGGAGTATGCCTTCATATGATCACCATGTCCATAACTCTCCCCAGTCAGTAGTGCACCAGACACTAACAAAGAGAAATGCCCCTCCTCACTTCAGCCTCCCAGTCCTGGAGTGACTTTGAAACTATCTCTTCCCTATTAGCCAAGTTTTTAGCTGCCTCATAGGAAATACTTCTTTTTTCTTCTTTCTTTGCCTCTACTTTACTGGGTAGCCTCATGCCTGCCAGGATTCTTTAGTCCTGAACTAATTGGCAAAAATCCTCCTGAGAAGATGGATTCCTGGCATTTGAATGTCTCAGAATTTGCCTGTGATCTAGTCTCTAGAAGGGCTGTCGGACACAAGTGACTCATGTTCAGTTTGTCAAACAGTATAATTAACGGGAAACTCGATTGCAGGGTGAGATTCGGCCAAAAGCCTCCCAGTGTTCATATATTAGCATCTGTGTGGATTTCATTTCATTTGGGAGGAGGGATATTCTTATTTGCTCAGAACATTTAATCTTTTAGACATTCAAGCTAGAATATCATTTTTATTTCCAAAACTGTTCTCTCAAAGATGCTATTTCCTCAGTCACATTAAATCCTAGAGCTAGGGAGAAAGGCACTGAGCTAATTAATTTAATTTGCTCTGTTTATCTGTCTCCCTCCCAACCCCCTGACTCTATTTTGTGCCACCTCTATTACAAAGAGATTAGCCTATAGATACGAAGGATACATACGCATGCAAAATTCAACTGGGTTTTCACATAGAAATGAGCCTCCAAATGCTCCTCTTCATGCATACTGAATTCTGCCAGTGCTATGAGATGGTATGGTGACAATGGGAATCAGGGAAAACAGTTCAAAGTTTGGCAACATCAAGAGGTTCAAAGACTCGAGGTCTGATTGAAGATTAATAAGCTCCTTTTGTCAGCAAATTGAACTGCAATGGAAAAAATAAACTGCCTGATTGAAGGGTGTGACCCCTGCTCTCACTCTCCCCCCACTTTCTCTCCTTTTTATGTTTTTTTCTCTCTTTCCTTCTTTGGAGTCCACTCTTGCTTTGGTTCTATGATCTTTGTCTGGGGGAAAATACTTCCTTTCAGCTGATGCAGGCGTATGGAGCAGTAACAGTCACTCCAATCAGAGTTGGGGGCTGGCCTTTTCAGGTTCCGCCCAGGGACATGGTGGAGTGAGTGCTAAGCACATGGGTGGGCATTGGTGCTGCAGGTAGATGGGACTTTACAAGCTAATGGGAACCATGCAGTGAGGGTTCCTGGGACCAACCTATTGGGGTAAGACACTTGTTCATCATGAATGCTCAGGAAATGCATGAACAGAAACCTTTAACCTCTTATTTCATGATGAATAAAAATTCAGCTGACTTTTCTCTGGGATCTTTCCAAACTACTCACATTGTCTGACCTTCACAGCCAGGGTCCTCTTCCCAAAGGCCTTCCCTTGGGCTGTCTTTAGCACAAAATTGTTTTAGTTTAAGAAAACATGAAGCTCATTGGGAGAAAATTATCTAGTCTTATTCATGTACTGTGTAATTCATTGAACACAGTTCAGTCCATGGGAGGCAGAGGGGCTGGCAGACAGGGCAGGACAGGTGGGGCAGTGAGCTCTGAGCTCCCATAAACACGCCACCATCAGATGGTTTGTAAATTCAAGAAGGCTATTTCACCATCTAGAATCACAGGCTCCGTTGTAGCTCAACATCAGGCACTGAATTGTACTTTGGAGTGTGCAGGACTTCTGAGCCTCAGTATGGGGGACCTGTCCACCTCAATTTTCTAAATTAGATTCCACTGGAATTAAAACTACCCACAAATTACTAGGCTTATTGCCATGTCCTTACCTTTCCAAGCTTCTCCTGGGATGGGGCAGGGGTCCCAGCATCCCTGAACCTAAAACTTTGAGAATATGCAATCAACCAAGTGTGGCCTATTAAGTTCAATATGTCAGAGTGAAGCTGGTAGATTTGGGTATGGCCTAAATAGGATTTTATTACAGATGATCCATCATGGACAATGAAGACCCCATTTGAGAATTCCTTGAGTCTAGTATGACTGTGGAGCAAACGTTATAAATCATTTCTCTCATGTTTAGGTCATTAAAGAGTAAGATCATAGAGCTACTGTTGCTGGAGACAATATTGTAGTTTGTCATGAAGGGAAAACACTTTCTCTTTTTCCAATGATGTCATTTCCTAAGAGGCACACACACACACACACACACACACACACACACCAGAGGGATATACCCAGTCTTGTTAATACCCTTCAGGAAGCCTGGGATTGCTAGAGATTTTAAATGGCCAACCTAGCCCCAATTTCATCTATGGCCAGAATGGCTGCAGTTTCTCCGAGGTAGGGTCAGGTTCCTCTAGGAGACTCAGAGCTTGCCTGTTTTCTCTGTGTGTTAGGACACATGTATTGCATCTAGAGACTTAATCAAAGTTTCTCCCAAGTTGCCTAATTCTTAAAGCCAAATTGTTTCTTTCTACTTATTTGTCCTAGAACACAATTTATCTGTGGCTTCAGCTTAGCCTTTTCTCTGTAGAAGCAAAAAGGAGTTGTTAGAACACACAAGCTTAGGGTTTTTACACAGTTGATTGGCAAAGTGCCCCAAACCTGATACATACACATACACACACACACACTACACATACACACACACACTACACACACACACATGTGCGTGCACACTAAAGCTCACTTTTTCAGGAGAAGATGAGAGTTGACAATTTCCCAGGCTGCTTGATTTATGTCACTTTGCAGCCCAAAGGAGAAAATGGTCAAGAGACCAGGGTATCCACATCTGGATTCTATGACATTTTTATGATAGTTGATTTAAAAAAAGTTTAAAATGTTTTTAAAATATCTGAAACCCCTTGAAGGCTCAAGAGATAGGGTACCCACAGGGGCTAGCCCCAGACCATAGGAGCAGGCCAGGTCTCCAGTTTGTGTTATCCTCTAAAATAAGTGTGAAAAATACAAGGAGAAAAGATCAGTATAATAGCCAATAGAGTGAAGGAAAGGAAAGGAAGAAGATAAGAATTTATTAAGTTCTAATTGGGTGCTAGGCATTATCCTAAGGGCTAGCAATGCAAACACAAGGGTAAACAAAGCAGCCACTGCCCTCAAGGAACTTACTTCCTAATAGGGGAAGAAAACACATCAAAAGAATCTGAAAGGAAGAAAGGAGGAGGAGGGATGAAGGTACAATGGATGGGACATAGTTTGAAAGTCCAGAAGCTAGGAACAAAGCCAAGAGGGAAATGAATGCCTGTCCAACCCTTCCACAAATCCTTCCATCAGGATCTTACAAAGAGAGATAATTTTAAGTCCTACAGTGGAAAGTTCCATGGGAATGATTACATACTGCGGGGTGAGGAGTCCTTGAGTTCTGAGAGAGGCTCCAGGCTGAGAGAGTACAGTGTGGAAGTCCAATAGCCAGGAATGGGAGGGAGAAAGCAGAAAATAAAAAGAGTGGACAAAAGCAAGGCACTTGTTCCAGCTTCTGACCCATTCCTCCCACCCTCGGAGGGGCATTGACCAGGTAAGATGAAGGTAGAGTAGACCAGCTCCTTCACCACATGAGGTGTGCTGCTCTTGTCTTCGTATCACAAATTTTGTAGCTTTCTTATTTCAAAAGGATTGGATAATGATTCTAAGATTATATATTAAGAGCTAAACAGAAACTTGAAAGGTAATCCATCCATGTCTCTCACATTATTGATGAGGAAACCGAAGGCCAAGTGTAGTTCAGTGACTCTCAAGGTCCTGAAAGTCATAAATGCCAAAGTCATCATTAGACCCCAAGTCTCCAGGACCCTTATCACTCACTGCTATTCTCTCAGACCCATCAACTGATGGGTCATCAATGAAAGAATTCTGTTTGGATCCTGATGCTGAAAGCACTTTTGAATTTATCTTTATTTTTGGTTGGAAGGTATGATCCTCAAACAGAAGATGGTAACGATAGAAAGGATGTGCTACAAAGATGAAAGCAATGTAAGGACAAAAGAAAGCAATTTCACTAGAGAAAATAGACCTTTCCTTCAAGCCTCTCATTGTTCACTGAAATCCGGACACTGTTGGTTCTGAAAGAAGATTGTAGGGGTCCAATCAATCAATATAAATTTATTAATGTTAACCACTTAACAAACATTATAGGAACCAAGAGGGAAAAGACAATAACTGAAATAATTGCTCCTCTCAAGAAGTTTATATTCCAATGAGAACAAGAAGTGTGAGAAGTATTCACATTTTTTCTAGAAAATTTGAAAAGTTATTCAATTTTTAAAACAATCCAAATTATGGAAAATTCCAAAGGAATACAAAGAGAAGAGGAGCTACAAGAATGATCAGTTGACTAGTGTTTTGACCCAGAAATACCACTACTATATCTGTATGTGAACAAGATCAAAGAAAAGGGAAAGGACCTATATTAGGCTTTTTTGGTGACTAAGAACTGGACATTGCAGGGATGTCATACAGTAAGGAACGGTGAAACAAGTTATCGTATATAATCGTCTTATACCATAAGAAATAACGATCAGGATATTTTCAGAAAAATCTGAGATGTTTATGAACTGATGCAAAATGAAGGGAGCAGAACCAGGAGAACACTGAACACAAGAACAGCAATATTGTATGGACAGATATGAGTGATCAACACAATAATCCAATAAAATTCCAAAAGACTCGTAACGAAAAATGCTAACTACCTCCAGAGACAGGACTGATGAACTCAGTGCAGAAAAAAACATATTTTCCACTTTATTTTTCTTTCAACATAACCAATATGGAAATATGTTTTACATGACTTCACATGTATAATTAAGATGACATTGCCAAGTATTCAAAATCTACTACAGAGAGTGTAGAAGAAGGAACAGAATTTGGAACTCAAAACCTTAAAAAATGAATGCTAAAATTCCTTTGTAATGGCTGAGCCCTAAGTAGTCAGGATTTTTTGTGACTTTCCAGGGCTTTGTGGTAGAGCGCACTGAACATGCAAATGAATTTGAAGGAATCAGACTGAGTATAAGTTCTTGGAAGGGTTTGTTTTCATTCATGGAGATAAGAGTTGATTGGTTGCTGTCCATCACTCTCAAAGAGGACCCAAATGACATCACTATGTTAGAGTCAAGTTACAGTGTGTTCGACTGTGGCTGATCAAACCAATATGAACTCAGAATACTCTATCATAGGTGGGGCACAAATAATCTAAATTAATATTTGGGGTGGATTCTCTAAATTTGTGCATCTTTATTTTTTTGAGCTACTTCATTTCTGCTTTGCTCACAGAACACAGACTTTTCAAGTTGAAGAATTTACCATTAGTGCTATAGTTGACTTTGATGCTGTGTGCATCCTCATTGAAGGCACTTGGCAACATGACTGAAAACATGCTAAGAAAACATGGGAGCAAGCACACAACCTTGTTTTACTGCATTGGTGACTAAGCAAGTGCAAGAGCATTGTCCATTATACAGAACCTAGCCAGGCATGCCATCATGAAATTCACATACAATACTGATGGACTTCTCTGGGAAACCAAATTTTGACATAATTTTCCATAAGTCCTCATGACTGACAGTATCAAAAGCTTTGGTCAGACCTAGAAATGTTGTATACAAATATCTGTTCTGCTCCTGGCATTTCTCCTGAGTTGTAGGGCAGTAAACCCATATAGACCATTTTTTGCCCCTTTCTAAAGCCACTCTGCCTCTCAGGTAGATGACCATCCACCAGGTGAAGGATCAGCCTATTAAGGAGGACTCTAGCAGGAATCTTGCCAGCAATGACTAAGAGAGACCCTCTCTGTGATTGTCACAGGACAATCTATTTCCTTTACCTTTATAGAAATAGAAAATGGAGGCATCCTTGAGCTCCTGAGGAATAACCTCCTCTTGCCAAATAACCTGGAAATTTCCAGTCAGCTTTTGTATGACCAATGGATCCCCTACCTTATAAATCTCAGCTGGAACAGAATCAGCACTTGGTGTTTTGCCACACAAAAATAGCCTAATAGCATTCAAAACCTCTTCTTCAGTTGGAAATTTGGCTAGAGAGAGATTGACTTCAACCTGACATAAATGGTCAATGACTTCAACATTAATTCTTCTGGCAGTCATTTTCCCTTGGGGCCATGACTTGTTGAATTTGAATATTTAGCTTGGAAAGTCTATGATAAGTCCAGCACTTATGCCTTCATCAGTCTCACATCCTGTCTCTCTCTTCTCCTTAAAATCAAGTAGTTTATTAAATGCCAATGTTTGATGTGATGCACCAATGTGGCACATTCACTAAGTTTCATTGTGTTTAAGAAAATTGAACATAGTGGTGATGAGAATGTTAGAAGATGCACAAGTCTTCAGAAGTAAGTGATCATTTCTGTTGCTGTTTCCAACTCCATTCCTCCAAAGAAGTCCCTGCAATGACTGGTAATGGGAGCCTACCCTAGCATTAAAGTCACCTACAATTATAAGCTTTCCCTGTGTCAGCACATTGATGATAAGGGTCTCCAGGTCTTCTTAAAGTTTTCTTTGACCCCATCAGGGCTTGTTATGGTGGGAACGTAGGCAGTTAAGATGGTGGGATGGCATTCCCATTTTCATGAGCCTGTCATTCACTCTTTTTGAGAGACATGAAAGCTTGTTGACTAGATTAGTTTTGATTGCAAAACCTATACAAGTTTGACAGCACTCCCCTTCACTGTGGCCATTACAGAAGAACATGAATTAAGCTTCAACTTCAGCAAGCTGACCTTCTTTTGCCAATCTTTATTTGAATGTGACAGCTGCTGAGCTCTCTCACAAGAGCTATTGGCATTTCAGGTCTACTGTATTTGTGTTGTCTATAAATGTGCACACATTCTATGTGCTGATGGTGAGTGGAAGCATTTTTGCAGACATTTTTATACATTTTTTGTGTTTCAACCACAGGGTGGAATCCCCACCTGCAATGGTAATCAGGAGAGGCTGGGTAAGCAAACAATTTTTAGGGTGTCTTCTCTAGGAGGTGAGCTGCGTGATGCTTAAAAAGCTGATCAGACATCAGGGAGTTGTCAAATTCCACTGCTGGTTCCAGTGAGAAAATGACTTTATGACTTGGGCTACCTGTGTGCAGGGTTGTGACTACAGCTCCCAGTGTGTCTGCACCTGCTGCTTCATCACTTTCCTGTTGCCACAGGATTTCAAGATGGGTAAAAATGGTAAAGTGGTATGGGTGATGATGTCTTTTGATTTGTGCATAAATTGGATTTAAGGAAGGCAGGGTTGCATGAAGTCATTGGCCTGACTCTCTCTTCCAGAATCATCACAGTCCTGTGACAGGACAAAGTTGATATGACAGATGATAGCTCAAGATGCAATGTATGACCTTAGCATCTTTGATATCTAACCAAGTTCTAAGCACTCCACAGAACCTGATTCAGTCACCTTCATGGCCATTGAAACAAATTGTTGTCCTTCACCCATTCCACCAGGGGAAGTCTTTATGTCCTTGGGACAGACATTCTCCCTAATTCTCCGATGAGTTACCCTCAATTTTGTTTAATCTATCTACCAAAATGGTTGGCCATGGTGTGGCCATTGTGCATCCGACAGCCTCTTAGAGCTACAGGTGAGAGCTATGTGGAACAGGTGGAAACCAAAGGTGAAAAGTAGCCCTGAAAAGGACTCAGCAGTTCTCATGCCAGAGATACTAGTCTTCCCTGAACACACCCCACACTGTACCAGAGCTGGACCGGAGCAGAGTTAGAAACTAGGCATGAATACATGACAATTACAACTCAAGAAGGTGGAACTTCCACATCCAATGGCCAAGCCAGATGAATTCCAGAAAGCACAAGTAGCAGACACAGCCAAGAAAACTCTAACTACCTCACAAGTCCCCACAGAATATGTCCTAGACAATGGTTTCCTCTCCCTATTAATTCTGGATCAGGATACCATCCTTTGTCAATCCTCCTCTGACCCCTTACTGTTTGTATGATCTTGGTCAAGTCCCTTTCAATCTTATACCTCAGTTTCTTCATCAGCTGAGTGAGTGGATTGGACTAGATGACTTGAGTCCCCTTCTAACTCTGAATCTGTGATTCAATCAGCTAGAAGTGAGAAACCAAGTAGAATAATGACAGAAAGTTCATTCCTAGTTTAATTAAAGAACTAGCCAAGATGGAAAGATATAAGCTAGGCACAATGACATTTTTTATATTGTATTTTTACAATTAGTGTTTAAGTATTTAAACAGAGTCCTGCCCATTATTAAGAATAAATTCAAACCCTTGAATCTTTAAACCAAAGTATCTATGGCATAATTTGGGATAAGATTGATGGAAATATTAAATCTATGGGTGGAGGGTGCTAAGGTGAATAATATAGACTAGGCCCTTGACTTAATTAAGCTAGATTGATTTTATCATAAAATCTCCAGGGCAGTTCAATTACAAGCCAGGGATATCAAGCTTACAACAGTGGCCTAAGCAGCAAAGATTGATGATGATCTCCGGCAGCATACAAGGAAATTTAACTCAAAGCTCCCAAGTCCACTGGGAATATTGAATAGAAATGAATGGCAAGTGGGGGAAAAGATATCTTAAAGGAGAAATGGCCTTTTATGGCCAACAAAAATAAGCACATCCCTAACAGGAGTCCCCCTTAATTAAGAAGCCAATGTAGAGACCTTATAGGAAGTCAGGATTCCTGCAATGTAAGCCACCTCCAATGAGCATAGTCTAACTGCTTACCCAGCCCCTGCTGAAGGAGCATATATAACTATAGACAACATATTTTAACCTCTCAGTGTCTCAGTTTTCTCATCTGAAGCAATGGGGCACCATTAAAATGACATATCTTACAGAGATCTGGCAAAGAAAGGGCTTTGCAAACCTTACAGCCCTCTATCAGGGAAGCTTTGATACCCCAATGATATATTGCTTTGAGGTTTCCAAAGGATCTTCTTTGCAACAATCCTGTGAGACAGGGAATATAAATGGCATATAGTAGACCAGTGGAGTAAAGATAAAAGCTTGCTGGAAAGTAAAATCCCTGCAGTTCTGCCTTTCCTGGTTTACTCAGACTTGCAGGCACATAAATACTGATTCTCTTCCATGGCATCACACTGGAATCATTGAGACTAGGATAGAGGTATTAGCAGCAGAGACTGGTGATGATCTCCAGCAGCATTCAGGAAGCTTAGATCATGCACCAGAATTACAGAAGAGGAGTTAGTTGGAAGGGAACAGTGACCTCTGGTCTAATTTATAGACAAGGGAATCCCCACTATAACACAACCAAGCAGTAGTCTCCCAGTCTCTGCTTGAACAAGGGGATATAAAGCTGCTTCTAGGCAGGACCTTAAGATACTGGACAGCTCCAGTTGTGACTAAGTATCTCCTGCCACAGAGCCTACATCTATCTGCCTCTTCACAAGTTCTTCCCCCTGTTCCTGGCTGTCATGCTATTGCCATATACTCCTCAGTCTCTAAATCCCCTTCTCCTCCCACCCCTACTGAGCACAGTCTTTGCCTCCAGGGAGATTATGGGCATTACAGGAGCTGCCCTGCACTGCATGAGCCCAGTCTGCTCAGTACAGCTTCCCTTCCTGGAGTGGCTATGGAAGAGGAAGAGCGTGACATTGAAAAGCCAGGTCCCAGAATGTAGCACATGGCCTCCTCTGAATGACTGCAGGATTCCCATGTAACAGTGGGGTGGGAGCTCCCAGCTCTAGCACAGGCTGAGTCTCTCAGACAATACTGCTCACAGGAACAGATACTATGGAAACCCCTTTGCTTCCCTCCCCTTGCCCATTCATGCTTCCTAGTCTCAAGGCCTACTTTATCCCATCATGTCCTTCTAGCCACATTAAAACACAGCCTGTCTTGATTTCTCTTGATTCGACAAGCATTTCTCAAGCGTTTTCTGAGCGTGAAACCCTGTTCCAAGCATTTGGGCACAATTTTTAAAAATGACAAATGGTTCCTTCATTCAAGGCTTATCCCTTCTATTGGTGCTTTCTTCACAAACCCAGCATGTGTTAGGTAGCTGAGATATGGCCTCAGACACAGAGGGGAGCCCCCTTTCCTGATAAGATGAATGAAATGTCAGAGAGCCACAGTTTCTGGGCAATTAATAATCATTTTTAATTAGGCTAGCAAATAATCAATAAATTAATGATCAGTGCTTTCTCTCCATAACCAAAGATGAGATGGAGATCACCAAATACTTAAATACTTTTGTAAAAGTAGGTGCCCCCCAACAGGAGAATATCAAGTCTGATTGGTGAACACTCAGTGAGGGAAGGGAAAGGGAGATGGGCAGAAAGTCTTCATTTCCTCCTACTGAGACATGGCCTGAGGAGACTCAGCACCTCTAACTCTCTGGACAAAGGCAGACATCACCAACACTAAGTTGAACAGGGGGATTTCAAGAGAATGAGCCGAATACTTTAGGACTAGAATTCATAGAAATTAGATTCTTTTACACTTTTTACACTTTATCACTGAATGGGCACTGTCTCAGTCAAACGGAAACCTGGGAAAAGTCTTAGATAAAAAGGCCAAGGTCTCCTACTGCACCCAGGGCCATCTCCAGTCATCCTGATCTCTATCTGGCCACTGGACCCAAATGGCTCCAGAGGAGAAAGTGAAGCTGGTGACTTTGCACAGCCCTCCCTCACTTAAATCCAATTCACTCGCAAGTCGTGGCATCCTGTCCCTGATGCCATGGTCCTCTTCCAGAAGGAAAAACAAACAAAAGATTTTAATCAGAAATAAGCTCTCTCATGGAGGTGGAGTCATGCCCAAGATTGAGGAGAATGCTCCTGAAGCATTATGCCAGTCTCATCATCAGTCCTGATCTTCACAAAGACTGGCCTTTGAATGATGAAGTAAAGAGAGAAAAACACTGGATCACAATATTAATAATTGCTTATATAATCAACTCTCTCACTGGCATCCTTATTGTTGCTTACATGGGAGCTCAGACATCTTGAGGAGGGAGCATAGATGGACTGGACCTGAGACAGGATTTCTAGACACCCTTCCCTGACACCAGGCTGAGGATTTCAATCTGAAGTTATTAATAAAGAAAGCAATTGGATTCCTTCCAATCTCTCTTCTTCTGCCTCTACTTTCTGCCCTATATTGTCACTTTGACCTAGCTCCTATTGAACAAGTTGTGCCACATGACCAATACTGAGAATAGGGTTCAGAGCTGGAAGGGATGATCAGGTCCGCCTAGTACACCCTTTTCATTCTGCAGATAAGAAAACTCCTCTTCCTTCCCCCAAATGCAGTAACACCCCCAAGGTCACACAGGGAGGAAGAATAAGAGCCAGGAATGAAATGGAGATCATCAGTCTCCCAAACTAGACCACTTCCATGGCATCACACTGACTCTCAAAGTAGCCATGATGTACCAGACTCTGCTGCCAGATTGTCCAAAGTCCCCAGGCTCAGTGAGCACATGTCCTCCTCCTGAAGGCTTTGCAGGAGTGATGTTCTTACTTTGAAGACACTCACACTGTGACTCCTTGATTCATCCAGGACTCTAGAGGTGTGGAGCTCTCTGCAGGGCCTGACCAAGAGGTGGGTTCAGACAGAGATTGTATGGGAAGAAATGCATGCTACCTCCCTTGCTCTTACTCCTAATCCTCAACAATTTCTGGATGAATATTTCAGAGAAGGGAAAAAAGAGAAAATATTCATTCTAAGTTTCTTTCCCCCATCCAGCATGTGCAAAGCTTTCCCCCTCAAGTCCTTTAAAGTGGCACCTCATTTAATCTTTCATTCCTTCACCCTTCCCCTCTTTCCCAATTGTCTTTTACACCATTCTATATCAACTCTTGGGACTGCCTTGCAAGTACCGCCCCAATCTAGCAGTCTAGAAAGGCTTGAAATAAGTTCAGCAATGAATAGATATGCACTGAAATTTCTAAAGTGTGCACTGACATTTTAGGAGGAAGTAAAGCATAGAAAAAATCAACTGCAGAAACTACAAAATCTCAAATACCATTGAATCTGGTCATGCCATCACCTTTCATTAGATCACAGCTATTGTGCACTGTTACGTTATCTCTCTCTCTCTCTCTCTCTCTCTCTCTCTCTCTCTCTCTCTCTCTCTCTCTCTCATAAATTTTCTTTTGCAGGCTCACATGTCCCGTACTTTCATCATGTTGCTTGCCCCTACTTCAAATACCAACTTTTGCACCTGTTCTTGTCATTTCACTTGACAACATATTTGATGCATTTTCCTGATACTGATTCCTGACCCTTGGATTTGGCAGTTACATGGCACTCAGATTCAAGACTCAATCCTTCCTGCAGAAAGAGGAGAATTAAGGTTTGGATATTCCAAAGTGCTAGAATACAAGCAGTAATTCATATTTGTCCTTGAATCTGAATGCAAACTGTGTTATTCTAAAACTCCATTTAATTTTAGAACTTCTCAGATTTCATGTCAACCCAAATCATGCAACTAAATATTTCTGTAATAATTTTAAGCTCGTATACCATTGGAGCAACACTAGCAGAGCTTTTAAACAGGTAGGTGACCTGCTGATATTTCATTGTAACTTCTTGACAGCAACACCCAGCCTCTCTCCTTTCTTTCCTTCTTTGTTGTTATTCGGTCATTTCAGTCCCGTCTGATACTTTGTGACTCTCATTTAGGGTTTTCTCGGCAAAAGACACTGGAGTTGCTTGCCATTTCCTTCTCCTGCTCATTTTACAGATGAGAAAACTGAGGCAAAAGACGTAAAGTGACACGAGCAGGGCCATACAGCTAGTGAGTGTATGAGGCTAGGCTGGGACTCGGGAAGATGAGCCCTCCTGATTCTGAGCCCTGAACTCTCCCCACTGTTCTACTTAGTTGCTTTTCTTTCCTTCTTGACACAGAAGAATAAAAAAGTCTTATTAATTCTCACTAAGAATGGTGCTTCTGCCTATGTCTTTGATCTCCTTGGTTTTCACTTATGACATCAATCCAGCAATTATCCACATGACTAGTCTTTTCCACCCCTTTAGTCATACCAAGTTCAGCCCTGTCTGCCTCAAAAGTCTGAATCTTCCCAAACTGAATCATAAGTGAACATACTACCTTTCTGTTTTAGGACCTCAGTAGCTCCTTTTTGCTTCCAGGTAGAAAATAACTTTCTATTTTTGATCTTTAAAAACTTTCATGAGTTCAACTCTAAATCAATATTTTATTTATTTTTATTAGTATTTTGTGCTGCTATGCACAGCACCAGTTGTTAAATCAGCATTGCACAATGCTGACAAAAGTCTGTGCTGATGTGCTTGCGTTTTCCATAGTTTGCTCACTCACTAACTCGTAGGACCTGCAGGAAACTGTTCAATGTGCCACTATTTGGAAACTAATCGCATCTATAGTGTATAGTACTACCAGCATAGTAACATGATGATTCCCATGTCAATGGGAGCAACAGCCATTGGAGGAATTGGCCATGTCAATTCCAGACACAAGAAGACTCGGTTAAGATCAGATGACTGGCCTGGAGAGGGATCTTAACAAAAAGGGAGAGGAGATAGCATAGAGCAGCCCCAATCTATCCCAGAGAACCAGGAAATGGGCTTCCAGTGTTTATGAGGACATTCCTTACCTTCCATGGATCACAGCATCAGAACAAACAGAAGAGGGAAGGTTCATGCTCCCTATCACCTGAAGGACTTCAGTGAGAACAGAGTCCACCTGCCAGGGGTGTTGTAGAAGAACCTCTAACACCTCTTCTGAATCTCAAATTTTACCCTCTACCCCTGATTTCCAAATGCTTACAGTTCCTCTGGATTGTTTTCAATTCAAATCAATAAACATTTATTTAGTAACTACTATGTACAGTCACTGAGTTAAGCACTGGGGATAAAAATGATAAAAAGTGGCAATGTGCACCTTCAAACAGTTTATAACCTAACAGAGAAGACAAAACAAAAAAGAAAGGTAAAAAGTAGGGGGAGGTGAGAACCACGGGGGTTATATGGTATGGGGACATGGTGCTTGGTGGAGTTGGAATCAAACAGAGCTTCTGATGGAAAATGGAATTGCCCAGAAGATTGGGGGCACTCTATAAAGAAAGGCTTCGATTTTGGGGGAGGAGCCAAGATGGCAGAGTAGAAAGATTCACATATGCTAGCTCTGAACCCACAGCCCATGAATTTCCTGTAAAAAGAACTCCCAACAAATTCTGGAGCAGTGGAAGCTGCGCAGCAACGGAGTGAAGGAGATTTCCGTTCCAGAGAGCCCTGAAAAACTGATTCCAAAGGTCTGTCGCACACCAGACTGGAGTAGAGCCTAGCCCTTCCCTGGCTGTGTGGCACTGAGAGGAGCAGATATGAGCAAGCTTCAGGGATGGAATCTCTGGCAGCCATGAAGGTCCATCCACCCACAGGCAGACAGGTCAGTGAGAGAGAATTCTGGGCTGGCTGAAAGGGGAGCGAGGTGTCTTCATAACTCAGGCGCCCTCGGGAGGCAGCAGCAGAGGCAGCAGAGGCTCCCAGAGAAGGCAGGTTCTCGGGTCCATTACTGAAGGCCTCCGCATAAACCCTTGGAGGGAACTGAGTCTGGGAGGTGGCCCTGCCCCACCTGAGCATCAGAACTTAAGCTCACGTTGAATAGCAGCTGGGACTGCCAATGAAAGCCCTGAGGCTGGGGAGCTGCATTTGAATCTCAAACCTCAAGCACTAGCTGGGCAGATCTGGGCAGGGGTGGAGAGAAATCTCAGTAGTCAAGTAACAGGCTGGGAAAATTCCCAGAAAAGGGAAAAAAAATAAGACCATAGAAGGTTACTTTCTTGGGGAACAGATGTTTCCTCCCTTCCTTTCTGAGGAGGAAGAACAATGATTACCATCAGGAAAAGACATAGGAGTCAAGGCCTCTGTATCCCATACATCTGAAATAGGTATCCAATGGGCTCAGGCCATGGAAGACCTCAAAAAGGATTTTGAAAATCAAGTTAGACAGGTGGAGGAAAAACTGAGAAGAGAAATGAGAGACATGCAAGAAAAGCATGAAAAATGGATCAATACCTTGATAAAGGAAACC
>CM053770.1:2184832-2217899 GCA_028658325.1 Potorous gilbertii | reverse complement strand
ATCTTACTACAGCCCTCCCCTACAAACACTTCAATCCAGGAACAATAGCCTCCTTGATGTTGCTGATACATGACACTCCATCAACCAACTCGAGACATTTTTATTTGTGTGCCTCCACTCCTGGAATGCTCTCCCTCCCCCACACCTCACATCAGGAGCTTCAGTGTAACTCCAGGGAAACACAGAAAGACATCACCTGTGCTCAGACTTGGCACACACCAGCCAGCTCAGCAAAAGGTAAGCTGCAGCATTCTAACTTTTAGTTGAAAGAACCAGATACCACAACATACAAAGTCTCCAGTTCTTAGCATAAGAAAGGTGGGAAAGAATATCCTGTGGCACAGAAGCAGAGATCTACTTTATCTTTTTAGGTTTAAACATTCATTTCCACAAGATTTTGAGTTCCAAATTTTCTCACCATCTCTCCCCTCCCCCAACCCAACACACTGTGAATTCTGATTACTCCTTTCCCCAATCTGCCCTCCCTTCTATCATACCCTTCCCTTCTCTTATTCCCATATCTTCTATTTTATTTTAGGGCAAGATAGATTTCTATACCCCATTACCTGTGTTTCTCATTTCCCAGTTGCTTGTAAAAACTGTTTTTAACATTTATATTTAAAAATTTGAGATCCAACTTCTCTCCCTTCTCTCTCCCCACCCATCCCAACTGAGAAGGCAAACAATTAAATATAGGCTATACATGTGTAGTTATGCAAAAGACTTCCAAAAATATCATGTTGTGAAAGCCTAACTACATTTTCCTTCATCCTATCCTGCCTCCCATTTATTCTATTCTCTCTTTTGACCTTGTCCCTCCCCAAGTGTTTACTTCTAAATACCCTCTCCTCCCTTTTGCTCTCCCTTCTATCATTCCACCCCACACCTAACTTATCCCCTTCTCCCCAGTAGCATAAGATAGATTTTCATATTAAATTGAGTGCTAATGTTATTCCTCCCTTGAGTCAAATGCGATGAGAGTAAGCTCTCTCACCTTTGCCTTTTTCCCCTCTATCGAAAAAGCTTTTTCTTACCTCTTTTATAAGAGATAATTTCCCCCATCCTATTTCTCTCTTTCTCCTCCCAATATATCCCTCCCTTGCACCTTAATTTTATTTTTTTAGATATCATCCCTTCCTATTCAACTCACTCTGTGCCCTCTATCTATATGTATATAATCCCACCAACTACCAAAATACTGAGAAAAGTCTCAAGAGTTAAAAATATTATCTTTCCATGTAGGAATATAATCAATTCGACTCTAGTAACTTCCTTATGATTTCTCTTTCCTGTTTACCTTTTCATGCTTGATTCTTGTGTTAGAATGTCAAATCTGCTATTCAACTCTGATCTTTTCATCAAGAATGCTTAAAAGTCTTCTATTTATCCTAAATATTATACTCAGTTTCACTGGGTAAATGATTCTTGGTATTAATCCTAACTCCTTTGACTTCTGAAATATCATATTCTAAGCCCTTAGATTCCTTAATGTACAAGCTACTAGATTTTGTGTTATCCTGATTGTATTTCCACAATACTCAAATTGTTTCTTTCTGGTTGCTTGCAATATTTTCTCCTCGATCTGGGAACTCTGAAATTTGGTTACAATATTCCTAGGATTTTTTTCTTTTAGAATCTCTTTCAGGAGGCTATCAGTGGATTCTATCAGTATTTATCTTACCCTCTAGTTCTAGGGTATCAGGGCAGTTTTCCTTGACAATTTCACGAAAGAAAAGGCTCTTTTCTTGATCATGGCTTTCAGGTATTTTCATAACTTTTAAATTGTCTCTCCTGGATCTATTTTCCAGGTCAGTTGTTTTTCCAATGATAAATTATATGTTTTCTCTTTTTTTCATTCCTTTGGTTTTGTTTTATAATTTCTTGATGTTTCATAGTCATTAGTTTGCATCTGCTCCATTCTAATGTTTAAGGAATTATTTTCTTCAGTGAGCTTTTGGATCTCCTTTTTCATCTGGCCAATTCTGCTTTTTAAAGCATTCTTCTCCTCGTTAGTTTTCTGGATCTCTTTTGCTATTTACGTTAGTCTATTTTTTAAAGTGTTATTTTCCTTAGCATTTTTGGGGTGTCCTTTAGCAAGCAGTTGACTCATTTTTCATGATTTTCTTGCATCACTCTCATTTCTCTTCCCAATTTTTGCTCTCCTCTTACTTGATTTTCAAAATCCTTTTTGAGCTATTTCATAGTCTGAGACCAATTTATATTTTTCTTGGAGGCTTTAGATGGAGGAGTTTTAACTTTGTTTTCTTCTGTATACATGCTTTGGTCTTCCTCGTCACCAAAGGAAGGTTCCACAGTCTTCTTCTTTTTCAAGATTTTACTCATTTTCACAGCCATTTACTTGATTTTTGAGCTCTTTGTCAGGGTAGTACCCTGCTTGCAAGGGATGGGGGAGTATATTTTCAAGCTGCTTGAACCTCCCACAATCTGTGGTCCCAGAGCTTCAGAAATAGTGCTTCAGAGTAGCTCTTCTCCTGCTCTCGCTGCTGTGGATTCCTCTGCAGCCTGCCCTGTCCACTCTCTGTCACATTGGGGCTGGAGTCAGACCCCTTCACTCTCCTGAACTGGTCCCACAAGTGTTTTCCATTGACCTTCCAATTTATCCTCAGCATTTTAGGGTCGTGAAGTCTGGAAACCACCACAAGCACGAGAGAGTCAGCCACCCCAAGGCTTGCTCAGATCCCTTCTATGCACTTGTGGCCCTCACTGGACTGTACTCTGCCCCCAGCGTGGCGTGATAGATGCCACGCTGGGGCAACATTCAAGGCTGTCTTAAGCTAGAAATTTGCTTCACTCCATCATTCTGTGGGTTCAGCCTCTCCAGAATTTGTTTAGAGCTATTTCTGCAGGTATTTGGCTGGGTTTGGTGGAAGCACACTAGAAATTCTATGCTGTTACTCTCCCATCTTGACTCTCAGAGATCTACTTTAAAAGGTGGAAAAAAGGCAAACATCATGAACAAGAAGCAAAACAGAAAAGCAAAGGCCATAGAATCTTAATATGGGGACAAAGAAGAAGATAGCATTGACACTGTATTCACATCTGAAATCTCAAAAGGGAATATGAACTGGTCTCAAACACAAAGAACATTCTTGGAAGAGATCAAGAAGGATTTTAAAATCCAAATTAGAGAGGTAGAAGAAAAATTGGCCAATTATTTTAAAAATACAATTGACAAAATAAAAAAGAATTCACTGAAGAGAAAAATTCCTTCAAAAGGAAAATTGGGCACATGGATAAGGAGGTACAGAACCTAACTGGAGAATAAAATTTCTTAAAAGGAACAATTGGACAAATGGTAAAGGGCATACTAAAGTTAAGTGAAGAAAACAACTTATTAAAATTTGGAATGTGGGTAAGTAGAAGCTAATGACTCTATGAGAAATCAAAAATTAGTCAAACAAAATCTAAAGAATGAAAAAAATAGAAGAAAATGTAAAATACCTCATTGAAAAAACAACTGACCTGGAAAATAGACAAAGAAGAGAAAATTTATGAATTATTGCTCTACCAGAAAGTCACGATGAACAAAAGAGCCTGGACAACATCTTCCAAGAAATTATCAGGGAAAACTGCCCTGAGGTCCTAGATCCAGAGGGCAAAATAGTCATCAAAATAATCCACTGATCGCCTCCCGACAGAGATCCTAAATTGAAAACGCCAAGGAATATTGTTACCAAATTCCAGAACTATCAAGTTAAGGGGAAATACTGCAAGCAGGCAGAAAGAAACAATTCAAATATCAAGGAACTACACTCAGGATCACACAGGACCTTGCAGTTTCTTCAAACACGAGTCTCAAGAGGGGCATAAAAAGGTAAATGGGGAGGAGGGGAACTTGTTGTTTACATCCATATATGGGAGGATGATACTTGTTACTCTTGAGAATTGTATATTTATCATGACATTTAAAAGGTACATATGTAGGTAGAGGGAATGTGTATAAATAAACTGAGATGATGATTAAAAAAAAGTAATTAAAGGCTGTGAAGGGAATGTAACAGGAGAAAAAAAAGGAGGAAGCCAAGGAAGGCAAATCACATCCCACGAAGAGGCACAAAAATATATTATAGTAAAGGGAAAGAGGGGAAGGAGATGAGTATTGTTTAAGATTTACTCTCATCTGATTTGGTATACGCAGTTAAGTATAGAAATATAACTCATCCAACAGCCAGTAGGATCAGAAAAGGGAAAGAAAAGGCAGGACTTTTTAAAGGGAGGGAAAAAGTAGTAAGGGAAATAAAAGGCAAGGGGAATAAAAGAAGGGAGGGAAGATTGAGAGAAGTGGTAGTCAAAAATAAAACTTTGTTGAGGAGGAGAAGGGAGAAATAAAAGCATAAATGATGGGAAATAGGATGGAGGGAAAGATAGTAATCATAACTCTGAATGTGAATAGGATGAACTCTCCCATAAAATGGAGACATATAGCAGAATAGATTAAAAACCATAATCCTATAATGTGTTGTTTACAAGAAACACATTTCAAAAATGGGGATACACATGCAGTAAATGTAAATAGAGCAAAATATAGTATGCTTCAGTTGATGTAAAAAAAGCAGGGGTAGCAATCCTAATTTCAGTCAAAGAAAGAGCAGAAATAGATCTAATCAAAAGAGATAAGGGAGGAAACCATATCCTGCTAAAAGGCATCATAGACAATGAAGTAATATCATTACTAAACATATATGCACCAAGTGGTATAGCATTCAGATTCTAAGGGAGTTACAAGAAGAAATAGATAGCAAAACTATACTAGTGGTGGATCTCAACCTCCCCCTCTCTGAACTTGATAAATCTAACCTTAAAATAAATAAGAAAAAAACTTAAGGAGGTGAATATAATTCCGGATAAGGTAGATATAATAGACCTCTGAATAAAATTGAATGGGATAAAAAGGAATATACCTTTTTTGTTCTCAGCAGTACATGGCACATAAACAAAAATTGACCATTTACTGGGACATAAAAACCTCACAATCCAGTGCAGAAAGGCAGAGATAGTCAATGCATCCATTTCAGATCATAATGAAATAAAAAGTATATGTAATGAAGGATCATGGAAAGATAGACCAAAACTTAACTGGAAATTAAATAATCTAATCCCAAAGAATGAGTGAGTTAAACAACAAATCATACAAACAATTACTCATTCAAGAGAATGACAATAATGAGACAATCTACCAAAACTTATGGGGTGCTTCAAAAGCAGTTGTTAGAGGAAGTTTTATACCATTGAATGCCTATGTGAATTAAATAGAGAAAGAGGAGATCAACGAATTGGGCATGCAACTGAAAAAACTTGAAAACTAACAAATTGAAAATTCCCAATTAAATACCACATTAGAAATATTGAAAACCAAAGGAGAGATTAATAAAATTGAAAGTAAGAAAACTATTCAACTAATAAATGAAACTAGGAATTGATTTTATGAAAAAAAACAATAAAATTGATGTCTTTGGTCAATTTGATTTTTAAAAAAAGAAAAAAAACCAAATTACCAATATCAAAAAAATAGTGAATCCACCTCCAACAAGGAAGAAATTATAATAACAATTAGAAATTACTTGGCCCTATTGTATGCCCATAAATTTGACAGTCTATGTAAAATGAATGAATATTTAAAAAATATAAATTGCCCTGATTAACAAAAGACAAAGTAAAATACTTAAATAACCCAGGTCAGAAAAGGAAATTAAACAAGCCATCCACACACTCCCCAGGAAAAAATCTCCAGGGGTGGATGGATTTACAAATGAATTCTATCAAACATCTAAAGAACAGTTAATTCCAATGCTACATAGACTATTGGGGGAAATTAATGAAGAAAGCATTCTACCAAATTCTTTTTATGATAGAAATATGGTGCTGATACATAAACCAGGAAGAGCAAAAATTGAGATAGAAAATTATAGACCAATTTCCCTAATGAATATAGATGCAAAAATTTTAAATGATATTAGCAGAAAGATTAGAGCCATTTATCATAAGAACAATATATTATGATGAGGTAGGATGTATGCCAGGAATGCAGGGCTGGTTCAATATTAGAAAAACTATCAGCATTCTTGATCATATCAACAACAAAACTATCAGAAACCATATGATTATTTCGATAGATGCAGAAAAAGTTTTTGACAAAATACAACACCTATTCCTACTGAAAACACTGGAGAACATAAGAATAAATGGATCCTTCCCTAAAAATAACAAGCAGTATCTGCCTAAAACCTTCAGCAAGCATTATAAGCAATGGGGATAAGCTAAATGCATTTCCAATAAGATCAAGGGTGAAACAAGGATGTCTATTATCACCACTGTTGTTCAATATGGTACTAGAAATATTAGCTTTACTAATTAGAGAAGAAAAAGAAATTGAAGGAATTAGAATAGGCAAAGAAGAAACTAAGTTATCACACTTTGCCAATGATATGATGATATACTTAGAGAATCAAGTAAAAAACTACTTGAAATAATAAACAACTTTAGCAAAGTTGCAGGATACAAAATAAACTCACATAAATCACTTGCATTGCTATATATTATTAACAAAGTCCAACAGGAAGGGATAGAAAGAGAAATCATATTTAAAGTTACTGTAGATACTATGAAATATTTGCGAGTCTACCTGCCAAAACAAATCCAGGGAGTCTATGGACAGAATTACAAAACACTTTTCACACAAGTGAAGTCAGATCTAAATAATTGGGAAAAGATCAGTTGCTTGTGGGTAGGCTAAGCTAATACAAAGAAATGACAATTCTACCTAAATTAATTACTTATTCAGTTCTATACTAATTACTTATTCAATTCTATATCAATCAAACTATCAGAAAATTATTTTCTAGAGCTGGAAAAAATAAGATCAAAATTCATGTGGAAGAATAAAATTTCCATGAAAATTCTTCTGGAAGAACAAAAGGTCCAGAATATCAAGGGAACTAATGAAAAAGAAGTGACAGGGAAGGTGGCCTAGCCCTATCAGATTTTAAATTGTATTATAAAGCAGCAATCATCAAAACCACTGGGTACTGGCTAAGAAATAGAGGAGTAGACCAATGAATAGGTTGGGTATACATGACACTGTAGATAATGATTATAGCAGTCTACTGTTTGATAAATTCAAGAACCCCAGCTTCTGGGATAAGAACTCACTGTTTGACAAAAACTGCTGAGAAAATTGGATAATAGTGTGGTGGAAATTGGGCGTAGACCAATGCCTGACACAGTACTCAAGAATAAGGTCCAAATTGGTAGAAGATCTAAGTATAAAGGCTGATACCATAAAGAAATTAGGCGAAAAGAGAGAGTATATTTGTCAGATTTATGGAGAATGGAGAAATTTATGATCAAATAATAGAGAACATTATGAAGTATAAAATGGATAATTTTGATTACATGAAGTTGAAAAGTTTTTGAACAAATAAAGCCAATGCAATGAAGATTAGGAGGGAAACAGAAAACTGGGGAAAAAATTTTACAACTCCTGTCTGTGGTAAAGGCCTCATTTCTAAAATATATAGAGAACTGAGTCAAATTTACAAGAATACATGTCTTTCCCGAATTGATAAATGGTCAAAGGATCCATAGTCATATGAAAAGATGTTGTAAATCACAATTGGTTAGAAAGATATAAATCAAAACAACTCTGAAGTACCATGTCACACCTATAAGAGAGGCTAACATAACAAAACAGGAAGATGCTAAATGTTGGAGAAAATGTGGGAGAGTTGGAACGTTAGTTCATTGTTGGTGGAGCTGTGAGCTGATCCAACCATTCTGGAGAGTAGTTTGGAACTATTCCCAAAGGGCTACAAAAAAATGTGCATACCCTTTGACCTAGCAATGTCACTTCTAGGGTTGCATCTCAAAGAGATCATAAAAATGGGAAAATGCCCCACATGTTCAAAGATATTTATAACAGTTCTTTCTGTGATAGGCAAGAACTGGAAATCGAAGGAATGCCCATCCACTGGGGAATGACTGAGCAAGTTGTGGCACATGAATATAATGGAATACTACTGTGCCATAAGAAATGATGAAAAAAGACTTCAGAGAGGCCTGGAAGGACTTATGTGAATTGATACTGAGTGAAAGGAGCAGAACTAAATGCACAGTAGCAGCCACAGTGTGTGAGGACTGTTTCTGACAGACTTAGCCCTTCACAGCAATGCAAAGACCCAAAACATTCCCAAAGGACTCGAGGCAAAAAAAACCCATCCACATCCAAAGAAAGAACTATGGAATCAGAACATAGAATGAAGCAGACTGTTTTCTCTTGTGTTATGGTTTGGTTTGGTTTTCTCATGGTTTCTTCCATTCGTTTTAATTCTTCTATGCAACACAACTAATGTGAAAATGTGTTTAATAAAAATGTATGTGTATAAGATTGTATGCCATCTTGGGGAGGGAAGGGGGAGAAAGTGGGAGAAAATCCAAGACTTATGGAAATGATTGTTGAAAACTAAAAATTTTAAAAAGGAAAAAAATACTTGTACAACTCTTGACTATGCTCTCCCAAAAGTTCACCATAGGGAGCACATCTTCTATGCTAGATATTTTCCTCCTTGTCTCATACTCTCTGACATTGTGAAGGTACCTGTGGAACACTCTGCGACCTCACCTGTTGTACTTCCTTCTTGCCATGTTACTAGTCCCTCTTGTCTTCTGTCCTTGAAATGCATCATTGCACTTGACAAAAGTCCTGGTCCTTGAACCTAGTATAAAGAAAACATTGTATGCTTGAGTTCAAGGTGAGTCTCCTTCACACCTGATCCTTCTGGGAGAGGTCATTCCTATCCCTTTTAGACCACAGCCCAAGCATCTATTCAAGTTTGTTGGCTTTCACAAGTGCCTTATCCTGTGTCAGATATGCATTCCTGGTTTGGGGCACTTGGAGATGAGGGGAGACCATTCAGAGCAGTGGTTGCTGCTTAGGATCTTATAGAGATAATTCACTTCTTTCTTTATGTATTTTAAAATAAATTCTATGCAAGCGAACTAACCCTGAGCAACTGCCATTTGTCCAACCACAAGAATCCTTTGAGCATAGTAGCCTGAACATGAAACCCATTGAGATAGGTAGTACAAGAGCTTTTGTCCCAGTTTTACAGGTGAGGAGACAGACTCAGGAGGATCAGGAAAACTGGCCAAGATTACAGAGGCAATAACTATCCAAGCTGGGGCTCAAGCCTCTCTTCTCACATGTTGGACCCCGACTTCTCCACCAGGCTGCAGATAGCTCTTTTCATATATAGATATAGAGATAGATAAATAGATAGACAAATACATAATAATATACATATATACATGTATATATACATTCTTAAATGTGTGTGGGTACATACATATACATATATATACACATACATACATGCATACACATACATATATTTATTTATATATACATACATATATATTCATCAAACTCGTGGGTGGCAAACACAGCCCATGACTATTGGAGACATAAACATCTCTCTTAAAAACCAGCTACATACACTGTACTGGGTGAAATCCAGGGAAGCCTCAAGGATGACAGCACATGGTCCTTGCTCTCAAGTATGATAACATCCAGTCACATACACACACACACACACACACACACACACATACATATAAGCTAAGATAAGAAGTGTTTCAGGAAAGGACAAGGAGTTTAGCTTGGTTGATAGAATGGCTGCCATGGTCATTGTGGGACTAGAAAAGACTTCATGCATATGACAGAGGAGGAAAAGGAGGAGGAGATGACTTTCAGCATACGTTCATCCCAGGATGCTGCTGAGTAAATGGCGATGCTTCTCCTATGTGATCCTGTTCAAGAGATTTCTGCATCATTTGATCTTCCACTTTCTGGGTTAGAATTGGATAAATCTGGATGTCTGAAGCCTCTTGGATCTTCCTAACTAATGACCCAGGCTAAGGTTTATGGTTTGGGGTAAGATTGGGTCATGCCTACCTGAGAATTTCAACCTGAATATCAACAAATATGCAATAACTGGCCTGCCATGAATCTACTGGACTGAAAGCTCTTGGCTTATTTCACACACACCCTGGACCCTGCCTTCATTGACTGGGATGCCCACACAAATGGGATCACATCCACAGGCACCCATAGAGTAGGAGTGACTTTTCCTCCAGAGAGGTAGAAGTGAAGAACCAGCAGAGGAATCCAGCATGATGTTCTTCACTGTCACCTTGGACATATTGCTGGTTGTCGCAATCATCAAAGCCTTTCTGCCTGGTTTTCTATTTCTCTTGCTGCTCAGGTTTGCTTGGTTCAAGACCACATACCAACTACTCTCCTAGTTTTCTGGGACACCCTACAAAAGTGGAATACTTGTGTACATTGAGATTTGTATCTTTGAGGATGGTGCAACTAGGTTATACAGAGGATAGAGCACCAAGCCTGGAGTCAGAAAGACATGAATTCAAATCTGACCTCAGACACTTACTATGTGACCCTGGAAAGGTTACTTAACCCTATTTGCCTCAGTTTTCTCATCTGCAAAATGAACTGGAGAAGGAAATGGTAAACTACTCCAGTATCTTTGCTAGAAAACCCCAAATGTGGTCGAAAAGAGTCAGATGACTGGAAATGACTGAATAACAACCAAAAAACTGAGGATTCCCCATCAAGGAATAAGCCCAGGTTTTACCCCTCATGCCTGCTCTACCCTTCACTGCCTCACCTATTTTCTGTCTCACACCATCCCCTAGCTTGTCAAAGCACCATACTTACCCCTTGCTTTATTGTGTTTCAAAGTTCCTCTTCTTAAAAGATTTTTTATTCATTCTTCCTTCTATCTACTTTGGTATCTTCTAAAAAGTTAAATAAAAGCTAATTACTAGAAATGGAATAAATTTGGATCTTGTTGTGGATAAAAAGGAACTGAGTTCAGGTTGAACAGAGCTGTCAGAAAGTGAAATCAACCTCTCCTCAGTGTAGCTGATAGAGGATTCCCAGAGTAGCATGACAGAAAAAGCATCTCCCCTCTTCTGCCTTCCTGAAAACAACCTATCTTAGCCATACTTCACACCAGATGCCTGTGGATGGACACACTGGCAGGTGAAGGGGGAGTTCTCCAGTGAAGAAGCTGTTACCAACTCCCAAACAGCCAGGTGTATAGGGACAGAGGGAATCAAAGCTTGTTAAGGAGGCAAGCCAAAAATCCCAGGAATTTGCAAGCAAAACAGGTGAAAATGTAACTGGTGATAATTGAAACCTAATTATCTTCAGCATGCAATTGCCAGCCAGGTGTTCTGAGTCACATAAAAGGGAAGACTGGGAAGAAAGTAAAGATGTTTGCTTTTGGCAGAGATGAGAGAAATCGGAGTTTCCTGACTGGGGCTTCAATCTTAGAAAATGAGAAGCCTGTTTTTTTCACCTTGAAACTGTTCCCAGAAGGCCAGGAATCGGGAATTGAATTAGGGTTGGGTCTTTGGTCAAAGGTACCTAGTTGAGGACTTTATCTGAGTAAGCCAGGCCTGGCTCCGAGAAACTGCTACAACCCTGGTTCTTGGCTCCAACTGGGTGGGACTGGCCTTCTCTATTCAGTATTCAGTTAGGGTCAAAGAGGTTGAGACACAAATGTGGACTGTCCCTAGAGCCAGGGGATTTAACTTCCACATACCAGGGTTCAATGTTATGGAATGTAGAAGTTGCCAATTTGGTCATCAGAAGGAATGGGTACTCTAGAAGGAAGAAGGCTTTCAGGGACAGCAGGAGATGCTGGGAGCAGGCATCAGCACATGAAGCATCTTTGGATGTTATTTAGTGTCCAGTTTTCAATGGACAAGGCTTGGAAAAGGCTCAGAAGAGGATCGTTTTATTACCACATCTGAAAAGTGAGGGAACTGGAGCCAGACAGAAGGAAAGTGACTTTCTGAAGGCTACACCTCCAATCAAGAACCCAATGCCCCCCATCTCCCGATCTGGAACCCAATGCTCCTACCTCCCAATCCAAAACCCAAGGCCACCCACCTACCAATCCAGTAGACTAGGTGGCCTTTAATTCCCTTTGAATTCCAAATCTTCTTATCCTTTGTGTACTGCTCTGTCATATTTGCACATATTACCCACAAAATATATACCTCTTGAAGATTAGGGAGTTAATTGTTGGGTCTGTTGATTAGCCCACAAGACCTTTTCTCCTCCACCTTCCCTTTATTTGTGACCACCCTTTAGTCATTTCCTGACTTATTATGACATGCTCTGAAGGTGGTAGAACTGGAGTCACATTGGGACTCATGCAACACTCACAGGAGAAAGGGGAAAGAGGAGAGGGAGAGGGCTGGGGGGGAAATAAATGAAGAGCCCCAGCAGTATTGGAGAAAGGGATGAGGATGGAGGCTGGGACGTAATAGGAGTGACAATAAGGTCTATGCCAAGGAGAATGTCTCCTCTAAACCTTGCCCCTCCCCTATGATCTAGTCCAGGGTTATTTCATAGATGTTTAAGAGCCAGTTGTTTGCCTCTTTTCCTCATCTGCAAAGTGAGCTGAAGAAGGAAATAACAAACTATTCTTTGCCAGAAAATTGGAAAGAGAGTCATGAAAAGTCAGATGCCAGGAAAAAAAACTGAAAATGTACATACATTCATATATATCTGTATGTACAGTCAAGTAATATTCAACAAGTATTTAATGTCCTTTCAAGAAGGAAGACCTGAAGACACAAACAGAAAATTATCTAATGGGGAAGGAAAAGAAGAGTTGTGTAAAGAGATGGAAGCCTCACAGGAAGTGCACTGAACAACTCAAGGCTGCAAAATGGACATGCACAAAAGATGAAGTCAAGGACAAGAAAATTTGGGGCATCATTCTCTGGTATTCATTGTACTGATAATAGGAAAAAGCAATCCAAGACAAGTTTGGGGAAGAAGTTAAGATAATCAAATAGCCCTTGTTCTTCTACAGTGTAGAAAGAGAAGGACCAAAAAAGGGTTAAGATTCCTATTCTGACTGAAGGGGATGAGGACAACAGACAACAGAGAGAAGGCAGATTTGCTCAATTTTACTTTTGATTCTGCTTCCTCGAGCAGAGAAAGATCTTTGGATTATAAAGGACAGAACACAACAAAAAAGTGCTCAATGGATTAAAAACTCCAAATAAGTGAGCGTATGATAAGATAATACCTGACTTCCCTGGTAACTCTTGGGTTCCACCTCTACCTCAATCACACAGAAGGCCTTGATTGAGTCAACAAATAAATCTGAAGTGTAAACTAGTTGTGAATAAATATTACAAAAGGATTAAAATCTTTTGGCAATTGCATAAATACAGATGACATCACATAGCAGAACATTTTGTGATTGGTTGAACAACCCTGACTTACCTGTGAGCCTATGTATAAAATGAGGAGTAAACTCACTAGGTGGTAAGACAAAACTCTTGAACTCAAAATCTTATGGAAATGAATGTTGAAAACTAAAAATGAAGTAATTAATTAATAAAATGGAGTATAGAACTCTATCTTGTCCTATAAGAAAGAGGGAAGGGGATGGGGGGTGTGATAGAAGGGAGGGCAGACTGGGGGAAGGAGCAATCAGAATGAATGCCATCTCAGGTCGGGGAAAGGGAGAAATGAGAAGAAAATTTGAATCTCAAAATCTTGTGGAAATGAATGTTAAAAACTAAAAGAAAATAAATTAATGAGTAAGTGGTAAGCCAGTCCAGTTGTGGAGAACTACAGGACATAGATCTCCAGAAAAGTTCCTGAGAGGAAATCACCCTTTGGGAGGGAAGAGTGTCTCTCTCCTCACTGCCCATTCCATTGACCATACTATGTGACCATGTTATATGTTATCTACATACCAACAGAAGAGAGCATATCCAGAAAACACATAAAGTTTGAATATAGACAGAGAGAGAGATAGAAAAGGATACAGTCAAGGTCTAAAAGAGTGTGATCTCCTGGAATGCAACCTCTAATAGAAAAGGATGTGAACTCGAGAAGACTCCCAGGAACCAGCAATTGTGTGTTAACTTTTGGCCACAAGTGCTCTTTATGACAATTACCTAATCTCCCATGCATCCATGTGTACCTGTGGGACAGTGGGCCCCAGCCTCTGAAGAGAATGCTTTTCTAATTTTCCATTCTTCCTATACCACAACAAATATCTTTGTTAAAAACGGAATTAAGTCCAACTGATTACCAATGCGAAGCCCACCAGCGGGTCTTATAAGCAACAATACTTGAAAATGAGTTCTTTAAGATGATCCCTAGGACCCTGAGAATATAGTTAGATGGGAGTTCACTGGGATCAGAAGTGAGAGTTGGAGAACTAGCCCCAGGGGAGGACACTACACTGTGATGAGCTCAAAGCACTCGGATCATTTGAATTGCATTTCCAGGTAGTAAAAAACCTCACAGTCATGTTCACTGAATCACTACCTCATATCACTGGAAGATCATGAAGGGGAAATGTGGTTCAGAACTAGAAAAGGCCAAATGTTGTCATGATTTTAAAAAAGAGGGTGATGAAGGTTATAGGCCAATTAGTTTGACTTTGACTTTTGAAAAAAAAATCTAAAATGCATTGTTAAAGAGATGGTTTCTGCACACTTAGAGAAGATCATTAAGAGCCAGAAAGTCTTCAAGAGCAGATCATGCTAACATAATGCATTTCTTTTTGTGATAGGTGACTAGACTGGTAAATTAGGGGTTCTATAGGTATGCAGTTTATTTACATTTCAGAAATGCGTTTGGTAAAGTCCCTCATACTAAGGAGAAAGCTGGAGAGATGTGACCTAGTTGATTATTTAATTGGAAACAGTTGGATAAAACTTCTTGATTCAATCAATCACTTAATCAATAAACATTTATTAAAGGCCTACAATGTGAATGATCTGAATGAAAGAGTAGTGATTAATGGCTTAATGGCAATCTTGGAGGAAAGAATAGATTGGATGGTCTAGGAAAAAGTAGAGAGGAGGGAATGAAAGAGAAAAGGTAAAGAGAGAGAAATATCCTTAACCCAAAGCTTAGACCCAATTTCAGGATGGTCTACAACCTAATATACTTTGCTCTGATGGGCCTCCATGCTAAAAAACATTTAGCAGCCTTCGAACATCCCCATGTCCCAGGCAACTAGTTGGAAATTAGCAGAGGTAATGAATGAAAGGGGACTGGAGTCAACCCTTTAGCTTTTGTCATCTCAGTGTAAGAGCATTTGGCATATAATCCCTGATCCTAGGAAGAACCTAGCCAAGATCTACAATGCCTCAGATCCCTGGATCCCTCACTTGCCGCATTTCCCTTGAATAAAGGACCTGGTGGAGCCCAACCCCCACTCTAACCCCTGTAAGCAGCCTGAACTTGAGCAGACTGGCAAAGAATCAATACCTGATTCAGGAGTCTTCCAAGATGGCTATCTCCTTTCCTTCCCCATCTGCCCTTGTGGCAAAAATATAGAAGTAGGCCTTGGGGGCCCCCATATAGAGCTCCATCTATCTACCAATGCCCCATTTACTCAATTTGTGAAACATGAATACCAAGCTGGAGACTTTCTAATGTCTCCATTCCAGACCTTAGAAACAGAAGCATTTTTATTGTTGATATCATCAAAGGAGAGACGTGTACTTCAAGGAAAGCAAATCAAAACCCAATTCTAAAATTGGGGTCTGTCTGTGCTGATAGAACACCTGGGTGGTGGTAATAGAAGGAGCAGTAATCATGGTAACTTGGGGGTTTTGGTTATACAGAATTAGGTAGGGTTCAAGGCAACAACTGCCATGGCCCTGGGAAGGCACTGGTGGGATTTAGTTTGGCTGGGATGCTGATAGCCTGTGTCATGCTTATCCTCCAAGGCAGCAGGGGCTTAGGCTTGAGCAGGACTTCATTCTGACCACAGTCATCTATCTGAACACTCATCAAGGAGTGGACTCACTGCACAAATGAAATAAACAGTTTAAGAGAAATGTTAATAATATTTTAATGAGTGGGAGAAAAAAGCCTTTCTAGGAAGAAGTTCTCTGTTCATTAGTTTGGGAATGATATCATTTTAGTTAATTAGCAGCGAAAGTAGAACACCACGAAAAGGTTTGATTTTGCCCAAAGGATGCTGTTACCCTTTCGGAGAGACAATCTTGTATTTATTAGCACATCCTGGCAGGTGCTGGGAACCCAAACCATTACAAAGTTTTCTTACTCTCAGAAAATGCTGTTGCTCATCTTTATTCAGAAGTACTCACAAGGAAGACTCCTGGGTGGAGAAATTTAGCAACGAAGGTGAAAAAGACAGACAGACAGAGACAAAGAGGTACAGAGAGAGAGAGAAAGAGAGAGAGAACAAGAGAGCACACAATATAATTCTGGGCAAGACAGCCCTTCAAGGAATACCTTCCTTCAGAGTTGTGAAGATCTAGATTTCAGTACACCCTGGAAGGAGCAGAGCAGTATGTTCTTGTGAGCATAAAGGTAAAGCATCCTTGCTGTGTAACTTCTTGAAAGATTGTGAGATTCCAAATGGCACAAGGTTGAGATAGAAAGGAAAACAAATGGTCCAACTCATATGTATCTCAGAAACAAAATCATGACCTCCCTGTACCATCCTCACAGTGCCATCAGCTTCAAATGATGGAATAAAATTTATTTGCCCATTCAAGTCTGTGCATCAAAATGCCACCACGTGCATGAAGTTCATACAACACTGCAATGCTTTAAAATGACTTTGACCATTAATGGCACAATACAATAATAGAATGAGGGAAAGTTTCTGTGCTTGTATACGTGTGCGTTTATATGCTGCTAATATCTACTCTGTCATTGTGCATTTTCAAATAGTTGTCCTTCATCATTTCAGTCCTGAGAGTCAAGATCCTTTAGGGATTTGGGGGCTATGAATGCTACGAGTCTATGTTAAACCTAGAGTCTCTTTTAATGAAGGATTTTATAGCATATTACATATATAATATAATTCTGTCACCCATAAAATAAGAGACAAGTATTATTCATATATAATAGAAAATTAAGCTTGAAATTAGAGAGGTTAAGGGATTTAGCCCAAATTCAACTCCTAGTGAAAAGTGGAGCCAAAAAGCAGTATTTCAGATTAGCTCATGAAATGCCTCTGTGAATGGAAGCACACAGACTTAGATCAGTTCCTAATCTCATCTCTAACAATATACCCATCACTACTCTCAGTAAAACCTTGTCCTACTTTCTCTTCCTGGGTTGTTTTTGTGCATGTCCTACAATAAATATTTCCCTAAACATGTGTTCCAACATATTAGAGCACTGATACAAAGCATTTTCACGTCATAGATGGAGCAGTGACTTTTTAGATGTTGATCTTTGCTCATTTGTTCTAGGCTAACTTCCTTCTCCAATTAGCCGCATGTTCGATGACTTCAATTACAACCCTTTTTGCTACCAGGCTTGGTCCTCCATGTGCCACAACTTACTCTACACAACAAATACCTCTACATTCCCTTTAGCAGAGTCCACAACTTTAATTCTTTCATGATAATGATGAACCATAACTTGCCACAATCCATCCTCACTAGATGAATATTTGAGATATAAGACATAGGCCTTTGTGGTCCAATGTTATTTGGACCATGGAAAGCATTGGGTATCTGCTCAGTTGTTATCCAGTCTGATTTTTGTCAAATGTTTGTATCTGGGAACATTTTCAGAAGTCATCCAAGACAGATAGGCACTGTCCAAGACAGGTGCTGATGGACTACCTCAAAGGACTGCTTATCCATCTTCATGCCATAGTCTTGACAGTAAGAGTTCTTCATCATCCATTTGATTTTCCCTACATGAACTGCCAGATCAGTCTCTTGTGAGTAACCGTGAGTAGTCTTCAGCAATCAGCAAAATGTTCAGTAATAAACAGAAGTAATTGGAGGATCTCACTACTCATAAGGAAACCCTGCAATACAAATTGGAAGACTGCTTGAGGAACAGGGTCCCCCAGTTTTTTGCTTGCCTTGATGTGCATATAGTGATACTAAACTAGATCTGGGTGGTTTCGCTAGCCACTAATCTTCTAAGAACTTTAAGATGCAAAAGATAGCTTGTTGGAGCCCTTAAGGTTGCATTTCATTGGTCTGAGCTATCACTAGAAAATGATAAACTCTAAGGGACCTCACACTTTCTATACCTATTAATCACACATATGGATATGAAGATACAAAATACTGCAAAATTTCTGTCAGACTCTGGCCTTCTCATCTTTTCAGCAGGGATATCTGCAGCACAATAAAATGATCATGCACAAAAAGATTCATTAATTTTTCTCTAAATCTGTAAGGTAGAATAGTAAATCCCTCCAACAGTAAAGCTCACTAGTCATCAGTGGCTTCTCATTTCATACATCTATGGGCCATAGCCATACACATTCTTGTAGGTTGAGGCCTTTCTACGTTCATGGTAGCAATGCAGCATGTAGGCTGCCAGAGGTAATCATTCCTTGTTCCTGCTGCATGACATCCCTACCATTTAGACAAAAATCCTCTTTTTTAATGTGTTCTTCACTTCCTCCCATGCATACATCCCTTTATTTCTCCTGGCTGTCCTACTTTGGCACTTCTCACTGTTCTACCAGGCTCTAGGAAACTCATTATTGGGAAAACACCATCACCTTGAAATATTTCATCAGCCTTGGAGTGCCATCTCATCATTGCCCTCTGTCCTCTGGTTGGATGGTGGAGCCATGAACTCTAAGCTTCATTTAAGGAGGGAGCTCAGCTCAGAACATCTCATTTCTCATCTGACTGTCCTACTTTGTGACTTCTCACTTTCCACCATGCCCCCACATTGGGTACATTTCCTGATCAAGTCTACTTGAGTGTCCCACCCCTGCTTTTCATCTTCCTTTTGTTTATTCTGATCCTCTTTTAGATTGTGAGCTCTTTAAGGGCAGGAATTGATTTTTGTACTTGAATCTTCAGAACTTAGAACAGGGCTGACAAATAGTAGGCACTTAAAAATACTTGTTGACTGACTGCCATGTCTACTCCTAGTCACAATGGAGCTGTTGTGTGCACTTTAATTGACTAAGCATTTTAATTTTTCAGAGATTGTGTCACAGGAATTTTATACATATATATATATATATATATATATATATATATATATATATATGTATGTATGAAATTTTGGTGTTGAAACATTGTTCTCTCTCTTTTTTTTAATTTTGAGGAGATTTAAAAAGCACTGTGTTAATCACAAAAGGCAATGTGGCCCACTCTGCTTCAATTCTTCAATCATGGGCCCAAATCATTGTTTAATAGGAGGACTTGTTCAAGATGGATGTGTTAATGGAAGAGTTCAATGTGTTGTATCTCCCATTGCGTACTGCTGTCTTAAATTCAATACTCTTTAATAAAACGCATCTTTGGTGCTTCTCGTTGCCTTCCCCAAAGTTAACACCGAAAGAGTATTTTCTTGTAACAAAGTGGAATGAAGTCAGGTAATCCAAAGAAAATATCCAAAACTGTATTCCCCATTTTCACACCTATAGTTACCACCTTTTATGTTGATAGACATGAATCACCAGTTGTCCTCTGAAGTTACACCTCATTGATCGGAATGCTGAATTCTTTTAATACTGCTTTCCTTTAAATTACTTTGGGAACCATGTCATTGTTCTGGTTCTGTGACAGTGGAAGAGCAATGGGTTTAGGATGAGAAGATATGGGTGCAAATACCAACTCTGTGACTTGTTAATTTGGTCAAGTCACTCCATTTTTCTTGAGGCTCAATTCATACTATGAAATGAAAGGGTTGGACTTGGAGCTAGATGATCTATAAGGTCTTTTACATATATAAACCTATGATCCTATGAAATTGGGTTTATTTTACTCTGTATTCAAACACAGATGCTTGAAACAAAATATATGTTCACACCTATTATGTGGTGGTTGATGGAGTTCAACACGACACTTGATTTCCATGGGCTAAGCTTTCTTTTGAAAGTGGCTATTGCAAGTTCTTTAAGAAGTGACTCTGTATTTTGTTCATTTTGTCCAGTGTCTGCTCTTTTATCCATTTCCCTTTTCTACGTTAATTATTTAAATATAGCAGACTGAATCAGTAAATCACATGTATCTTCTCAGTTTTATTTTTTCTTCCATTCTGGTGCTGATTTTCCCTTCTTGCTCTAATGAGTCAGTGGTCTCAATGCACACAGACAGTTGATTCAGAAATTACTCTAATATGCAAAATAGGTAATTTTCTGTCTATTAAAATATGATCAATTTCATTTTTGTGGTGTATTTTCACTACTTCTCAACTATTTTCTCAAAAGAATTAAATTAAGGAATGTATTCATCATATATAGAACTTAGGGTCCTCCAATACCTAGAAACTTCCAGTTTATTATTTCTAAACATGGTTTTAAAGAGATAGTGATGTTAATAATAAAAATAATGTAATTTTTAACATTTGTGTAGCACTTCAAGGATTTTAAAGTACCATAATGTAGTATCTCCTTTTACCCTTACAAAAGACCTGGAAGATGGAAGAACTAATATTCCAATTTTATAGATGAGGAAATTGTAACTGAGAGGTCATGACTTGAACAGTCACACAGATATGAAGTACCTGAGGTAAAACTTGAACTCATCTCTTCCTCCCTACAAGCTTTGTGACATCCACTAAACCCCTTAGCCCCTTATGAGTTTGTCAAGTATTGGGATGGGAGTTAGGCAGACCCAAGTGGTTCTACTTCCTAATTGTGTGATCACGGGCAAGTCAATGAACTTCTCTGAACCCACTTTCTTTGTCTGAAAAATAAGGACAAATGGGACCAGTCCCACAACTTTAGCAAAGGCTGTTGAGATTTTCAAATGAGTTTGTGTATGTCGTGTCAAAAACATAAAGATTCTGTCTTCTCAATTCCTGCCTTTGCATAGAAATCACCCAACACTTAAGTATATGCTAATTAATGATGGAGGATCTTATGACATTCTTCAACGAATTAATTTCTTCCTAGAATGGCTTTACTTCAACTTCTGCAAACAATGTCATTTCATAGTCATGGCAAATGCTGTCATGAATGTTGCAATATAAGCTGATGATGTGTTTCACAAAAATGGTTAAATGCACACTGATTGCTTCACTTCTGGACCCATAATCAAAATCACTTCCATCTGTTACTTTCTTTATCTCCAAGAAGAACCTGTGAACCTTTATTCTATTAAGCACAAAGTCCTTTTTGACTTCTAGTTCCATTATGATAAAAATGTCAATATCCATATATAACTGCAGTACTATACCAACCCATTGATCACTTTACAAGGACCTCACATTGAGGACCACCAGCTACTTTAACGTTTAGAAACAATTTAAGTTCTTCATGATTCTTAATTTATGCTAAATCTTCCATTACTCTGTCTCTGTCACTGAGGAAGTAGTATGAGTATGTGGTACATGGGAGACTACCCTACAGAATTGAAGGGCTTTTTTGTTTTCTGGTTTGTTTGTTTTATGAACTGCCATGACCAAAGAATCTGACAATGATTCTAAACTGCCCCCTGAACAAAAACCAATCTTTTAACCAAATATTCTCCCAGTTATTCTCCATGGCACTGAATCATGAACCACCATCTTAAAAGATTTTTTGAAAATGCAAGTGACATGAGGCAACAAGGAGACATAATGGGAGTAAACAGAGTGTCATCAACCATCTCTTCCAAAAATGTATGATTGGAAAAGGAGGGGAGGCTGTCAGGCACCAAGATCAAAGGATAACAGATAGATAGTACAAGTGACGTCCTAGCATGCAAGGAATAAAAAAATGCCTAGGGAAGCATTTCCAGTGAGTTGAATGGATCATCTTTGGAAGTTTCATGGGAGGACAGAGAGAGGAATTAAAAAATGTTCAATGGCACCAACATATTTACAGTTGCACTTTTGTGATAGCAAAGAATTGAAAACAAAGTAGATATTCACTGATTGAGAAATGGATAAAGAAATTATAGTACATGTGTAGGAATATTCCTGTGTTGTAAGAAAGGTTAAATGTGATGAATTCAAAGAAGCATGAAAAAATCTACATGAACTGATGTAGAGTAAAGTGTGCAGAGGCAAAGAAAAGTACATACAGAGTGATTACAACAAAGTAAATGAAAAGAAAACCACACAGACGTGAATATGTCAGTCTTATAAAGAGCAAGCATGACTCTAAGGAAGAGATGTGAGACAACTCTCCCCATCCATCTCTTTGTGGAGGGCAGAGGTTCATAAATGTTACCCACTGAAAATGTTAGTCAACTTTTTCAATATCTTGTTAGTTATGATGATTTTCCCCTTTTTTTCTTTTTCTTTTCTTTCTAGCCTTTCAAAATACTAGTACTTATATGGGATGAATCTACTGGAGGGGAAAGAAGAGGGATATAAAAGAAAATTATGATGATGTAAAAAACAAAAGACACCAATAAAAAACATTTTTAGAAGAAAAATATTAAATATCCTGGATTAGCCATGATCTACAGAACTTGACGGACTAGCCATCTCAATGGGTAATTAAATGATCAAGTAGTATTTTAATGTGTTATAATTTATTGAGTTCTAACTCTAATAACTAATAACCTATGACCCTCTACTTTCAGTTATCTGGAATCATTACATCATCAAATCATTTTTCAAAGAGGAGTTTCCCATGTATATTTAACAAATGCTATGTCTCCTAACAAGCTATGTCCATGGATGAGCATCCAAGAGAAGTCAAGACCAAGATATAAGCTTAGAGTGCAGGCCATGGAGAAGAGCAAGAGGGAGTAAGATACTGTAAAACAGCATCCCTTTCTCCCTGGATTCACTCACACTCTCCCCCCTGCTCAGGAGGAAGTCTTGTAGAGAGTAGGCATAGCTGAGTACTATGCAACTCTCTCTTCTATCTGTTCCTTTGATGTGTCTGGATATTAGCAGCATTCACTGAGTTGGGATCCTGTTCTTTGGATCCTGTTGTCTCTACTAGCCACTCTTTATAAGATAACAAACAATTTCAGAACACCTTGGTTCTAGTTCAATGTGTCCTGTCTAGTCTCCTTAAGTAGCTTGGTGACCTTGGATAAGTCACATAATTTCTGGTATCCCATTTCTTCCTTAAAACGAGAGTTTCAGATGAATAAGTTGCTAATGTACCACTCAACGATGAAAATCTTATGATAGGGGAAAGACTCATGTTGTAATTCTAGGAAATTGAGCCAACATTTTGAAATGTGAAATGCTGATTCATTTCTCCAGAGGTCATATATATTCATTACTTGGTTGGCAAAATCTGGCATTGATGAAAACCTTGAGATATGCCTCTGAAAATCATCGACATTATTCATTTCCATACCATGGCAGCAAGAGGAGATGATTAATTAGAAGAAGGATCTATATGAAAAACTCGTGGTTCACCCATGGAATTTCCCATATGTTTAGAAAGTATTGTATTCTGAAAAATACTCTGAGAAAAGTTAGAATTTTCTAGCAATAAGTAAACTATTCAGATTTCAGCTTCGTTATGTATGTTGGCCTGAGCATCATAAGTGTCCTGTCCCCCAAGACAGCAGGCCTGTGGAGACAAGATTCTCACCCACCAGCACCTCTTCCTTCAGTGGGATTTATGCATGAGTCTTTGGAATCTCTTCCATCTCACCCTCAGGGCTGGAGAACTGGACAGCAATAAGACTGGTCTCATTGTAGGAATCACATATAGACTGTCGCTATGGGCTTCATCTGCCTTCAAATACTCAAAAAGGGAGATTTTTTGTGAAAGGTGGTCCTTTTTACCAAGAAGCATCCCAAAGAATACTACCAATAGAAGACATGAGTTCAAACACACACACACACACACACACACACACACACACACACACACATCTACTGGCTGTATAATTGTGGGGGTAGCACTCAATTTCTAGGCCTCAGTTTCCTCATCTTAAAAATAATCATACTAGATGCACTAACTTCATAGGAATGTGGCAAATCTCAAATGAGATGTTTTTAAAAACATCTTGAAAGCCTTATAGTCCTGTGTATATGTCAAGTATTTATAATGCCAAGTTGAGATTGTTTTTGATATGTCTCTGCCTTCATTTTCTTTGGTTTCTTTGTCAAACCCAGAATTTTCACCTTGCATCCCAGATTCCCTTTTGCCACTATGGTAAAGCTGAACATCCAGGGAAGTTATAACAAAACCTGAAACTTGGCCCTGCCACTTGGTCAGGACAGTGTATGTTTGTGTGTGTGTGTGTGTGTGTGTGTGTGTGTGTGTGTGTGTGTGTAATTTTGTGAATGTTTGAGAAAACATTTCCCCATTCAATGGGTTGAGTCAATGTTGTATGGGCACCACCCTTCTCCTTGCCTCTTCCAGTCAGAGCAAAATTGGATGGCTATCACTTTGCACTTGTTTTATGGAAAGACTTCTGGCAAGTGTGCAAACAAACTATACTTAGCTGACCCAGAATTCAATATGGAACAGCAGGCCATAGAAGTTTTGGGAGAAGGCTGACATTGTGAAAAGTATCACTTACTACAACTAAGACTATGGAAGGGGCCATGACACACACATAGATCGGGGCAAGAACAAGGCTCAGAGAGCTTTCATGGAGTTGAAAAAGAAGAGCTTTTTCTACCCAAGTTCCAAATACTGAAACTGAAGAGGTAAAGTTGATAGGATTCTGTAGTGCTTTTGAGTTTACCAAACATGCACAGAAATGAAAGCTCTGTTTCATGTCTGAGCCCATTTGTTTCCCATAATGTGGCTTGGATAGCAATTATCTTATCCCTTTTACTAATAGAGACACTAAGGCTCGGAGAATGTCAAAAGGCTTGCCCACGGGGTATGTGTCTGGTGACTCTCCATGGCCTGTGCTCCTTCCATTCCCTGGACAACAATCCCCTCATCTGTAGATAGAATGAATGAAACCATCTATTCACTAAGATCCTTTTCAGTTCCAAAATACAGTTACCCTAATTCTCACCAAATATCAGGGCAATGCAGATGGCTAAGTTCTTCATCAGTTTCAAATTTGGATTTTTTTAAATTTATCTTCTTTTTATTGATTCCTTTTGTTTTCAAAACACATATAATTGTGAATACTCTTCTAACAAATGAAGCTCCCCTTGTAGCAAAGATTTTAACAGAAATAAAGGGAAAACCACTTCAGCCAACCTAATAAGTCAAATGTGAGAATATATGCAATAGTCCACAGTCCTCCTACTCTGCACTGAAAAGAGGAAAGTGTAATTAAAAATGCACATCATTTAATTTCCAACAAGTCCACAGCTCCACCAACAATGTATTAGGGTACTTGTCTTGCCATAGCTCCTCCAAGATGGACAATTTCCATTTTTTGGCTATTTTCTGTGTATGGGGTGAAAATTCCAAGTAGTTTTATTATTTTTCTTATTTATGATATGGAACAATCACATATGATTTTTAATAGTTTGTGATTCTTCTTTTGAAGACTTTAGGCTCTTTACTGATTTCTCTACTGGAGAATAGACACATTTTTTTCTGTATATTCACACCTCAAATATCAGACCCTTCATATACAATACCCGTGTGTCTCTGTAATCTCATCAGAATGGATGTTCCCTTCATGTAGTGCCAATGCAATATTCACAGCACCCACGGTGGGTATGAATGTCATGGTACAATTCAGAATTGCAAAATACCACAGACTCTCCACATGGAAGGCAGAACCAAAACATTTATTACTACCCAAATCCATCACAGCAACAAAAATCTATACACAATAACAATGCAGAGGACAATACCATCCCCAAGTCTCACCCCACCCCTGCCCCACTAGGCTTCCCACTAACCAGGTCCATTACATTTATCACAAGCAGGACGTCTTAAAATCCCAATCACAAAATCACTCATGCTCCCCAGAAGCCTGCATTCTTCCTAGTTTTGATTGCTCTCAAGACTAACTTCTTATCAGCTCTACTCTAGCTTTGCCCCTTCCTGCTCTACCCATTCAGTGAAAAACCTCCCATCACAGGTTCTCTATGTCTTAATGGGCCTATTAAAGAATAGGAAAAATTTGTCCAATTCCAATTACCATTACAGATACACATCATGATTCATCCATTCCTGCACAGCTGTGAAACTCCTGATCATGTATGTCCTCCTTAAGTTTACTACAAAAGACCCACCCCCATTCTGGGGGGGGCCTTCCTCCCTTCTTACTAACTGCTCGAAGACACCAGGAGGGCACTCAGCTCAGACTTTTCTTATCAAAAGTGTTAGTTACAAAGATTTATTCTCCTAATTGATTCTTTGCCTTTGTACACAGTCTCTTGTATTTCATGTCATTGAGATTGTCTATTTTTTCTTTTATGTACACTTCTAGATCTTGTTTAGTTAAAAATTAGTGGTGTCTCAAACTACCCTTGGTTGTGAATGACCCCTGATATGACTTTTCAATAGTAAGACGCAGTGCTGCAATGTGTTCATATGGAGCTAGTCTAGGATATGGCATAAGACATCAGTCTAAAACCATTTGTTTGCCAAAGTACTTTCCAGTTTTTCCCCAAGTAATGTATGTTCTCTGATCTATTGAAGTTATTGGCTTCATTTGTTTCTGATAATTCCTTATCTAGACTGTTCCACTGACCCTTTTCTATTTTTAACCAATACTAAAAAGATTTTATGATTACTGCTTTGCCATATAATTTGAAGACTGTAAATGTTCTCTCCTCCCTTCATATCTATCCTTCTTATTTATGAATTCAGCTAATATTGCAACAAGAAAGCTTTCTGTGTAATGTGAAGATGGTTTATTTCATACAACTGTTTGCAGACATTTTGGTCATTGGACAAAGACCTCACTCTGATGAAAGGAACTATTCAACTACTTAGGGGGAAGAAATGGATTCTTAATACCCACTATTCCCTTCTGACCCCTCTATCACTAGCTCTCGAGGAGAAGGGGAGAACAGTGCAGCACTGAGGTCCATGGTGTATTACTACTTATTGCATGAGTTACTATGGCCAAAGAACTCATCCCATTGGGTTGGTCTGCTGCTAGTGACCATGTTTGAACTCCATTAGAACATTCCTTGAACAACAGACCAAATCTATTGGCCTGCCCATTCCAGAAGTCTTTCCAGCTTGGAATAAGCCGTCAGACATTGTGCTCCACTAGCCTGTCCTTAGTCAACCTTGGGTCCCCTTCAGGCCACAATGAAGTCTCAACACTTATGAGGAGCTTAGGAAGGAGACTGATATGTAAGGAAATAGAAATATGATGCCGTATGTAGAGCAAGGGATGGTAAATAGTTGGAAGCATTCAGTCACTCTTCATTCAATTATCCAAACATTTTTGAACACCCATATGTGTAGAAAATATAGATTTGACACAGTCTATGCCCTAGTGGGGCTCACAATCACTAATTTGTTTTGAGATTCATATTTTAGCTGGGCTCGCTAAATCAGAGTTGCAGCATGGATTCAATTTTCACTAAGAACTAAAAAGGCCATGTCAGTGTGCATGTCACTTCTATGGTACAAACCATGCAGAATGAAAATCTGGGAAAAACAATCAATTTCATAGGCTGTCAACACTCTCATACTTGCAGAGGAGATGAGGAGAAAACAGGTTTCCATCGGCTATGAGGGCTTCCCTAGAGAATTGACAAGCAACTTCACCATCTGGGCACTGGGAAAGCGTTGCAGCTTTCCCTCTTTCCTTTGCCTCCCTCAGGCAGAACTTTATATTGATGCTGCAATTCTGCAGAAGGATTGGATTCAATTAACAGACTGCTCCACCATGAACTTTTGTGCTGTTTGCAACCCCAGCTCATTGTGATCCATTGCTAAGGCCAACCTTCGCTGATATAAATGAGAAGGCTCATTGGCAGCAGAAATGGCACCTAAGTCAGCCAAGGATATGACAGATAGTCTGTTGATTTCCCCCAGGGTCCTTAAGAGAGTAGCCTGTGGAAGGCATAGGAAATTGTCAAGATGGTGAAATCTCAGCAAATTTTGCATTTATGATGGATACCAATTGTTACAGTTGAATCAATAATGGAGTTATGCATGTTGGTCAGTAAAAAGAGTAAAATGGCCAAAAGGGGAATGCTGAGTCAGGCATTTCAGATATGCAGAGAGAGGAAAGGAAGGTTTGTTGTTCTGCACTTCATTTTATACTCCTTTGAATGAGACAGCGTTTTAACCAAGGCCTTCTGCACTGAGGGGGATGTTAGCCTATAAATGCACTTATGACATCTGGCTCTTGTTGAGACATTCAGATTTACTTCTCAAATGTAAACACTTTTCCCATTTATTAAGAACCATAATCAAACTAAAATACTTAATTAAAGAATTAGCTACAGGAATACATGCTGAAACAGAACTATAATGCACAAATTGCTAATCATTGGATTTTAGTCAATGGAAGGCACAGAGCTGGATTTTTTCAGAGCTTGAATAACTCATGGGTAGCTAGGCCCATCTTTTGATCATTCCATAAGATCAGTTCAGAAGACATCTCTCTCACCCAGTGAGATTTCTGTCCAATGCAATCAAGATCTATTCAAGGTGATGGAGGATTAACTCTCTGAAATGGGGAGTTGCATCATAACAAAAAAAAAACATTATTCTTGATGCTCAGGAACTGGAGTTAGGTTGGGAAAAGTACCCTCCTTCAACTTTGATTGTACCCTCCTCCAACTTTCTATCAAAGAATATTTTATACAAAAAATAAAATGGCCTTTTCCTGTCATATTAAAAAGAAAGCTGATAGTGCCCTGTTGTGGGCACATGAGTTGAAAGAGGGACTTGTCTTATTTTTTTTCTAACAAATATATCTGTGTTTGCAGCTGTCCACCAAAACCCATCCTATTCTGAGCCCTCCCCTAGACAGTGGCAACTCAACTTCTCTATGCATGATTTTTGATATATTGGACTCTGCATAAAGAAAACCTTTGGCCTACAGGCAGAATGACTTGGATCCTGAGAGTCCAAGGCTGACTGAAAAAGATGAACCTGTCCCTTTTTCATCTGCTCTCCTGTTCTGTCAAGGGAAGAACTCATTAGAAAAGAATACAACTTGTTTTCTCTAAACTATGAAATTGTGGATCAATAACTTAGTTGATATATTTTCATAGCTACTGGTTTGAAACTGTGAGTATGTTTTGCAATTGCCTTCTTGAAGACTTATCTATGGGCAAAAATAGAAAAAAGGGAGAAGTTCTGAAGAGGGTCCCTTTCCTTCCTTGCCATTAGGAGGAAAGAAAAGGTGGGTAGGAAATAGAGAGGAGTTGTTTCAAGCCTGAGTGACTGAGAAGATGGTGGTGCCCTATACAATAATAAGAGAGTAGGAGGGGAGAGAATGTTAGAAGGAAGGGTATTGAGTTCTGATTTGGACATGAGAGCCTATGGTTAGAGAGAAGGTGTGATCTGGAGGAGAATCCAGCAAAGAATTAGAAAGAGTAGTCAGTGAGGCAGGAAGAGAACTGAGTTTCTTCATTTGCCAAAAAGGCAGGTGGAAGACTCCACGATCTTCCAAGTCTACCACTTGTGATTCTGTGATAGGACAGACAAGGTGCTGGAGAGGCTGAACAGAACCTTTGTGTCCTGTAGGTACCTCTGTCTGCTTCAGAGAAGATTGGGAGGGATTAGGAGCATGCCCAGAGCATAGAAGAGGATGAGAAGAAGATGCCTGTAGGCAAAGGGAAATAAACCTAAACTATCTCTAGCAAAACTGAGTAAAAGAGGAAGTGGGCTTATCTCTGTGATGAGGTTCTAGCAGCCAGCGGAACCAAAGCAGCTGAAGAGACAGTAATCCACTTAAATCTCCCTGATCTGCTTAGGCTTTTCTGGGGATAATGCCCACATGCTGCTTTGCTACAGTCCTGCAAGCAAAACTCTGACCTGAGGGCCAGTCCTGGGGCCCAGACACACAATGCCCAGAGCAGTGAGAGGCTGCCTCCTGGAAGACCATGTGCCCATTTGTGGGGTTCAACTTTCCTTCTAGAAAAGCAAGGGCATCTTACTGAGAGAATCCCGAATAGAAGGTTTCAGTGAGAGAAGATTCCCTTTAAGAGATTCAAGAAATTCTAAGTACATCCGATCTTTGCTCTGTCTTGAATCCTTAACTTTCTTATGTGTCTGATTGATTATAGGCCCTCTGGGAGCCTGAACCTTAACGATTGTTTTTAAAGGATTTCCAGGGAAAGGACTTAGGGAATCCTGTCAGTGGCAGCCAGGGAGACCCACAAAATGAGTTCCAGGACAGCTGGAACTAAGGTTGTCACAAAGGTTGTGCCCACATTCCCAAACATAGAAGGCGATGAATTTAGAGGGTTCCAATGCCACTGCAAGTCCTTCAGCGGTGTAGAAAAAAGTTGAACTCAGTTCTTAATTAACAAGAATAATTGAATTAATTTGAAAGCTACCAGATGTCCTGTTGGAATGAGCATCTCAACTTTGCCAGGATAATCACAACATGATAACAAAAGCCAACATTTCCAGAACTCTCATTATGTCCTAAGAACTGGCTAAGCCTTTTAAAATTTTTTCCGTATTTGGCCCCTCACAACACCCCTGAAAGGTAGGTGATATAGTTATCCCCCTTTATGGATGAGGACAGTGAGGCAAACAGTGATTAAGAGACTTTCCCATGATCACACAGTAGTATCTGAGACCAGATTCAAGTCATCCTGACTCCAGGCCCACTCCTCTACCTACCACGCCATCAACCTGTCCAGGAGAAGGGTTATGATCACCATATTGAGCACAAATATTCCAATTAGGATTTTATGACCGGTTATACTTTATTCCTGATTTCAGCCAGATTGAGATGATGAGTGTTTTCCAAAGATTTAGAGCTATAAGTGAATATATCTTGACATAATACTGATGTCATAACTATTCTCACTTAATGTCAGATAATCTCTATTTGGAGGTGAATTTACGGGCCCTTGAGACTAAATCACTCATTTTACAATGAGAAAATAAGTCCAAACAAGACCAGACTTACTTGACCAAAAGAATACAGCTTGAAAGCAGGAAAAGGGAGGATTTGAATCCAAGCTTTCAGCTCCAAATTCAGGGTTCTTTCCACTGTTTTATAATGAATCTAACTCGTTGCATTCAGGAAGTCGTTAGATACTAGCCTAGGCACTTGGTAGAAGGAATAGGCTGTCCACAAAAGGTTCTGACTTAGGCATTCACCTGGAACAGGTAGCATTGACTTTGAATGTAATTGAACTTGCTTTGAATGTAAGATGAGGGGGGTTGGGGATAATGGAGGAGTAGACTGAGTAGCAGCAATCATTGGCCATCACAGTTAACTCTGAAGAGTATGGAGCATCTCTTTTTTTTGAAACAAAATGTGGAGACTCAGAACTCAGAGTTTATTTGTCAGTCTTTACCACAGCAAGAATTTCTTCTACAACATACAAGATAACTGAGCCTACATTTACAGCCCCAGTGAGGAGGAAGGCAGCCCAGCCCATTTTGCTTTGGGAGGAGGAGGGTGGTTCATTCTGCTTTGGAATAGCCCAATGGTTAAGACGTTTTCAAAGCAACCTTCCCTGAAACTTAAGTTGCTCTTAGTTCTGCCCCAAGGACTCAAAGAAATCTGTCTAATCTCTCCCACCAAAGGGAAACTTTGAGTTAATTGATGACAACCTCTCTTACCAAAGGGAACCTTTGAGTTAATTGATGACAGGCATCATGTGTTCTCAGTCTTCTCCTCCCCTAAACTAAGCACCCAAGTTTCTTTGGTCAGTATTTTACAACCTGGATGCTGGATCCTTCACCTCCTTGTTTCTCTCCTCTGGATATTTGCCAGTTCATCAGTAGCCCACCTAAAAATGGCACCAGGCCTGGAATGAATGTTCCAATGTAGTCTGCACAAAGGAGAGTCCAGTTGGACTCCTAACCTCCAGTCTTCTTCAAGCTCTGCCTCTTTTAATGCATCTTCTAATGCTTCTCACCCTAATCCTGAGCTTTCTTGTCTGCCAGGTCACATGACTGACTCCTATTGACCTGTAGGTTCACTAAACTTTTCCAATACTCACCTTTTGGCAAACAGGTACTCAGCCATTCTTCTCTTATCCTCTACTTGTGAAGTTCATTTTTTGGACCTTTTTTGGACCCCGAGTGCAACTTTACATTTGCATTTACATAAACTTGCCAACAGTTCTCTAGTGGGATGCAGTGTATTCCTGTGTGACATATTTAACTACATTGAATTTCATTTAATTCAACACAGCTAAATATTCTTAAGTACAAAGGTCTTTTGGCACTCTGATTGTCATCCAGTATATTCTTGGTGTTGTTCATTTTCAGTCATGCCCAACCCTTTTGGGCTTCATTTGGGGTTTTCTGGGCAAAGAGACTATTCTTTCTCCAGATAATTTTACAGATGAAAAAATTAAGGCAAAGATGATAAAGTTGTTCAGGGTCACATAACTAATCAGTGTCTGAGGCCAGATTTGAACTCAGGGAGATGAGATTTCCTGATCCCAGGCCCAGCACTCTATCCACTGCACCACCTAGCTAAAGCATGCTATCTATATTTTTATTCAACTCCTGGATAAAAATGTTAAACAACATGAGTTAAACAAAGGTTCTTGGGAAATGTGACTGGGTACCCTTCAAAGATGATAGCCAGTCCTTAAATTTTCCAGTGTTCAAATAGTTATATGCACTCATCAATTTGAATGTTCCTCCAGCAATGTCAATTGAAATCCAACCATCCCTGCCCATCTTGTGGACAGACTTTCTCTTCCACAACCTCCCTGAAGTTCACCCAAAATGCTTGAGGCCTTCATCACTTTCTTTCTCCTGGCACAAAGTAAACAGGTATTCTTTCTGTGTAACCTTTAAATCAATTCTGAATGAACCTAATTTGGCTACCATCTGACACATCTCTCTCTACATTTTCTGCAAGCATGGCATAAGAAAATGTGCTAAGCTTTTTTCCTAACATCTAGGTAAACTTTATCCCCAGCATTCCTCTGATCTCTCACCCAATTAAAGAGGGAGATAAGGGGTGATATCAGTATCAGCTGTTTTGGCTAAATTTTTTGACAGCAGTTGTGTTCATTGATTCCTTTTCCAGATGTTCACAATCTCTAATAATA
>CM053770.1:2162032-2184332 GCA_028658325.1 Potorous gilbertii | reverse complement strand
GTGTGTACATGTGTGTATATATCATGTGTGTGTGTGCATGTGTATATATATCATATATGTGTGTATGTGTATATATATCATATGTGTGTGTGCATGTGTATATATATCATATGTGTGTGCGTGTATATATATCATATGTGTGTGTGCATGTGTATATATATCATGTGTGTACATGTATATATCATATGTGTGTGCATGTGTATATATATCATATGTGTGTGCATGTATATATATATATCATATGTGTGTGTGCATGTGTATATATATCATATGTGTGTGCATGTATATATATATATATATATTATATGTGTGTGCATGTATATATATATTATATGTGTGTGTGCATGTATATATATATATCATATGTGTGTGCATGTATATATATCATATGTGTGTGCTTGTATATACATATATCATATATGTGTGTGCATGTATATATATTATATGTGTGTGTACATGTATATATATTATATGTGTGTGCGCATGTATATATATATTATATGTGTGTGCGCGTGTATATATATATATCATATGTGTGTGTGCATGTATATATATATTATATGTGTGTGTGCATGTATATATATATATATATATATGAGAGAATAAATTCCTTCATAGTCCCAAATAAATGGCACCTACACACACACACACACACACACACACACACACACTTCTGTTAACATGCCTCCACACCAACAGTGTGCTTTCTTTCCCTAATTCCTTATCCATTTCCTACTGTTCAGGTATTTTCTATCAGACTAGTAACCCAAGGTCCCTTCTGCCTATATTTCCAAAATCATCCTACCCTCTGTTGCCTTAATCCCTTCACATGACTATATTTTCTTAAACATAGTAGGACATCTTTGTGCACCCACCCATTGCCCCTTTAAATGGCCTATTTCTTTTGAATAAAGTGATTGTTGTCAGAACTTTGGGCATATATGACCATGGGTTTGGTTGCTTCCTTTCTTGGATTTTTTCTCCAGTGAACATCAGATTGTTGCATCTGCTATTCTCTAATACCTAGCATGCACAGCCTTCTCCCTTCTCCTTTTACAATTTAAAGATTTTTTCATTAGATTTGCAAGTCTACAAGCAAACTAATCATTGCTAACACTAGGAGCCCCCCTGACTGACCAGCAGCACGTGCTTTTCATATTTTACTGCAGTTGATAAATTCAAATTTCACTCCTCCAAACCACTTCTTGAGCAGCTGTTCATTTCTTTAATCTGCATTTTCGTCTAACTCCCTAGACCATGACAGACGGCAGTGCCACCACTTCAGCCCATCCCCACAAGGTCCTCAGGCCCTTCAGTCAGCACCACACTGCCCTAGGAGAATTTTCATGATCGCCTTGACCAATCTTGAGTGGCACCCCATCAATCCCAGAAGCATGCTAGAAAGATCACAACCATTGGTTTTAATGTCACTTCAGAAAATACATTCCTTCCACCTTTTACCTTAACAAGGAGTCAGCAGGCATTATGGTTTTCCCTCCTCTTCCTCTGGCCCATACTGGCTTTGTCTGACAGCATCTCTGTAGCTATATCATTCGTCTTTATAAGACAAGAAGTATTTTTTTCCTTAAGAGCACATCTGCCTATTTGGCTTCCCTGTTCAGCCAACTCCAGTGGGTCCCCATTGCCTCCAGCTTTTAAAATCTCAATACAATCTATTCCCAACCACCTTTTGCAGTATCATTACATATTACTTCCTCTCCAGGAATCTGTGATCCAGCCAAAATGACCTTCTCCCTGTTCCCCCCTCCTAACACTCCATCCCCCATCTCCAAACCTTCTTGTAATGCATTTCCACCTTCCCTTAATCCTTCTCTTCCTCTCATACACAGCTCAGGCACCATTTTTTCATGAAGTCTTTTACCCCCCTCCACTCCCCACCTCTTGCTCATATTTCCACTCCCAAAAGATCTTGTATTTAAGTATTGTGTGAATAGCTATGTGTGTGGGATTGTGGGTATTTAGTCACTCCGTGTTTACACTGTAGTGCTTGCCCATCCTCCCTTATTATGCTAATATCAGCTCCTGAAGAACAGAAATTGTTTCATTTCTGGTACTTGGATCCCCAGCATCTGGCACATGGGAAGCATTTAAATACTTACTGATGGCTTGAAGAAGCTGCTTCCTCTTCAGAGTGTGCAGCTCCCTCTTCTGTGGGAAAGCTATTCTTCTACCTTAATGAAAGCTAAGATTTGCATCCAACTTTCAGTTCTAAAAAGTATTCACAAAAAAGTTCTGTGAGGGCTTACATACCCATTTCATAAATGAAGAAACTGTCCCAGAAAGTTTATATAACTGACAAAGATCATACAGCTAGTCCTAGAGGTGGGACTCAGGCCAGGTAAGCACTTTTCACACAAGCATTTTCTAGGCTCCTACTCTGGGCTAGGCATTGTACTAACAACCAGAATAGGCAGCGCTGGAGCTAACTTTGTCCGGAAATAACACAGCAAGTACCTGAGTATGCCAGCTAGTCAGTCATTTGAGAAGACAGGAAGCTCATTCCATGTAGATTGGGATTTTAAGTAACTATTCTCCACTTTTGTGATCACCCCCTTCCTCAACTCGGAGAAGGGCTCCCAGGAGGGTTAGAAATGAGTCTCAGTGAAGGTATGAATGACAACATGGTCTCTTCCTCATCTGTACCAAGCCCCAGAAAGTGTCCTGGGATAGGAATGGTTACAAGACTGCTCCCCACATGACTCTCCAGCCTGACTGGGGATGATTCCTAGATTTGGGCTAGGCCCCCTCCACACAAGAGAAGCTAAATACAATCCTTGCTGAGCCTGTGAGATCAGCACAATTCCAGCACAATGGAGAGCCCCACCCTGGGCCTGAAATGTGTGCCATGAGGCACACATGGTGCCCCAAGGTGGTCCTCAAAGAGCAGTTGGCATAGATTTCCTCTCCTTTTAAATGGAAAGAAGTATGGGGGAATGGGGAAAAGATCAAAAGGAAAGTACTTTTTTTTTCCTTTTTCTGATATAATTTTAGTCTCTTTTGCACCAACATATGATGAGGATTTCTTTTTTTTCCCTAAGACAACACTGTATTTTCTAAGGATGGACAAGTGTAACTTCAGAAAAATGTAAATGCCCAGGGGTTCAAGAGGATGGCTCCTGCCATCCAAGAACATGAGGTTGCCACATAGCACTGTGAGCTTTGGAGCTGGAAGATCTTGGGAATGATTTTGCCTAAATCTCTCATTTTATAGATAAGGGAAATGGAGACTCAAGCTGGAGACACAATCTGCTCCAAGTCACCCAGGAACATAACTAGGATTTGAACCCTAATCTTCTCACTCCAGATCCAATATACCAGGAACCCTTTTCCATGGTTAACATCAAACTCAAAAAGCTAATCACTTACCTGGGAGTATTTTTCCCAAGAGAAGCCAGCCCTTCCATTGTCAATGAGCAAGAATCAGTAAGAAGGCAGAACCCAGGGCTATAATCTAGAGACTTCCCTTTTGATTTCATTCAATGAAGCTTTGTCCTGCCTCTCATGGGCCAGACTCAGGGCCTGGGTCCCTTTTCTGTCACTTACTATTTATGTAGCCTTGAGCAAGTCAATGGCCTCCCTACACTGGGGCTTCATTCTCTGTAAAATGGGGCTAGCAATGCTGCACTGATTCAGATCCCAGGGCACTGGATAGAAGGCATTAATGTTCTGGACAATGACGGGATTGCAGCAACTGATGCTTTAAAAGACAAAGAGAACAGAATGTAGCTCCCCATTCCACTGAACCTTCCTGGGGAAGGCAGGGGCTTCCTCTTATTAGGCATATGATTAGGATTTATCTTATGATTTATTATCTTATAATGTTTATTTTTATTTTATGCACTAGGTGGTACAGGGGATAAAGGGCAGGGTCTGGTGTGAGGAGCTTCTCAGTTCAAATTCAGCCTTAGGCACTTCCTAGCTATGTGACCCTGGGCAAGTCACTTCACCCAGTTTGCCTCAGTTTCTTCATCTGTAAAATGAGATGGAGAAAGGAATAGTGAACCACTCTACTTCTTTGTCATAAAAACCCAAAAAAGAATCACAAAGAGTAGGCCAAGACTGAAATACTTGAAAAATAAATAATTCTAAATGGTCATGTTAGAACCTGGGGATATTAAATGTCAGTGGTGTGTAGAAAAGTCTGTAGTCTGAGAATGTGGAGCATTAACCTTTCCCCAAATAAAACCTTCATGTACTAGTGTGAGAAAAATCTTCATTAAACCAATTGTACAGAGGATAGAGGTTTAAGCTGGTCAGAAAGGGTGACACACCCTTTCAAAAGAAAGCCTTTATTCCCCCATTTGATCCTTTCCAATGTTTGTGTGTCTGTTTTCTAAAAGTTCATGTCCTTACTTAGAAAACAGGGAACCCAGGGTGTCACTGAAGTCCTTCTCGGGGCACTGAGGTCTTATGATCTTTCAGAGGCCATCAAAATAACCACCATAAGTTCACTGGGTTGTCGCTAGAGCCCCTGAAAGTGTAGGAGATTGAAGGGAAGAATGGCAGCAGGGGGAAGAGAAGGGAGAAGAGAGCATGTAAATCTAAGCCTATCGGTCATTTCATTTATTTACCTCTTTGGTTAACTAAGCTGCTGATGTTCATTCACTTTCTTCGTACTTACTTCCTTCTCTTAAATGAAGAACTCAAAAACAAATCTGAATAAGTTGTGTACCAGCTAATTAAGTTTTTTCAATCAACTTATGGAGAAGAAAAAGGGGAGAGTCTCAACAAAAACTCCACTTTTGAAGCAACAAATACACCCAAGGACTAAAGAGTTCAAAGTTAAAATTCAGAGAAGACCACAGAATGTAAAATAAAGTTCATAGTGTGGGCAACCTTAAAAATGAAATGGATTTTCTCTTTCCTCATTTGCTCACTCCAATGACTACCTGAAGTTAGAGCCTACATCTATACTGAGGTAATCTCTTTGACCATTATAAGAGACCGTAGGTCCTACACTTCATTTCTCTGTGGCTCCTGTTTTGGGTATAGCTGGAAACTGGGTTCTGCCCTTGTTTATGACCATCCAGTAATAATTCTTTAGGAGCTGACCCTGCCAATGCCTATATTAAATTACTCCATTACTATCAAAAGTTGTTGTGAGTGTTCATTGGTGAATGTCCATATGTGGTCATTGAATAGGTAGGCCACCTTTGGAGTTGCATTGAAAGATTTCCCATAGAAAATAAAGGTGCTTTTTTTTTTATTTGGGAATTTTTTTAAATTTCAAGTTCTATGTTAAAGATAGAGAGGGACCTTTCCTGGGACTGCTCAGTTAGAGTTGCCCAAAAGCAGAATGGCTACCCCATGAGGAAATAGGTTCTATATCATTGGAGGTCATATAGCAAAGCTGAGTAGTCACTTATCTTGAGTATTATAGAACGGGGTACTGTAGTGGGGATATTGTAGAGGGGTAGCCAAGTATATATTGGATTGAAGGCCCTTCAGGTAACTTTCATGTATGAGTCTGGAGTTTTTCTCTTTCCCTGCCCCCAAACCACAGTTTTCAAAAGTGAAGTTTCCTCTGTTTTCTACTTTTGTTTATTTGTTGGGGTCTGCTGTGTGCCGCAGAGAAATGCCACATGGAATGGCAGTAATCACTATTTTATAGGCATCAGTCCCATCTGAGAGAAGTTAAATCCAGCTGCCAAGTCTTCCACCAACACCACTGCCCCACATTTTCTGAGTTGTGCTAAGTCCTTGAAGCAGAACCAACCCCAAGCTTTGGTATCCTCCTGCTGTCCCCCAAACCAGTTTGGGAAGGGAGAGTAAATAACAAAAAATCTCCCACCTATCCACTCACCCCCAGTACAGACAGAAAACAGCCTTCCATTGTATTAGAAACTTGACTGGTTGTCAATCTAGAGGGTATCCAGAGACCCTGACCTTCCAGGGCCTGACCTCAGAGGGTGCTCGGCAGCCCCCACCCTCATGGTGGCCCAGATGGGCTTCCCCCTGGCCGTCCTGAGATGTCCCATGTAAGTGATCAGCAGTCATTCCCACAGCTCCAGACACCAGCAGAGCCAGGAGGTGAGAAGTTACAACGTCCAATCCCAGTTTCTCCTGGAAGCCTTTGAAATCACCGCTGACACAGGACATAGTGAAACTGAACTTTAAGTATTTTATTTCTATGTACATTTCATCTTCGTCCAGAAATAAAACTCTAACTACAGACAGACCATAATGCTGTGTATATGTATCGCTTCCAACAATACGTTAGCTTAGTAAGTGCTGGGTACAGAGTTCTGTCTTGCTCGTGGATTTACAGCTACATTGCTAACATGGACTCTGACTCCTCCTCGTTCCCTTTTTCTTTTATAACCAATAACAAGCAGAGAGACAAGTACAAGTTAATATTAATAAGCTGCTGAAATAACACGGGATAAACTATGTACAATACAAACCATTCATACAAATGAAGACTAGGATATTGAGTTTGTTACAATGTGTGGAATAAAGATAAGACAGCCACTTACAACTTACATGTCGTCTGTCTCTTGGGTATGTCCCCTTGAGATCTAGTGACTGGGGAGTTTCTAAGCGGAACTCTGCCAATGCCAGTGACCCGGGGCAAAAACTGAAATCTCAAGACGTGCCCACATGTAAATTCCAAAGGTTTACTTATCTTTATACAGAGCAGGCCTCCTAGGGCCACCTCAAATGTGCCTACAGGATGCTGGGTGGGTGGGTTCATTTGGGAAGGAATACTGAGCTCTAGAAACACGCGTTCCATTGTCACAAGCAGTTAGGCCTACGATATTGGTTACCAGTGCAGCTATCCAAAGCAGGAGCACGCGTGAGAGGGAAGGATGGATTTACATGAATTCAGGACTTGGAAGGATATCTCCATGCCAGTGCCTGTCAGAGCCCAATTCTGTCTAGCTATTCCCTTCTGCCTTGACTGGTTATCTAAAACCTTATGACCCAGAGAATTAAAAGACCTCTAAATAGGGGTCCCGATAAATGCAAGCCAAAATATGTGTGTACATGTATATGTATGTCTGTGTGTATGTATGGTTTTCCTTGGGTGATTTAATGTAAAACCTGCAGTGATTCACAACTACACTGAGAGATGGAGCCGATGGGCAGAAATGACACCAGATTGTCCCCCCTGGGATCTTGGCAGCCCGTGGACAACAGCAGCATTGTAGACACAATCCAGGCCCCAGATGGGACCTTCTCCTTTGTAGTAACAGCCCTGTCATATGACCTCTTTTATTCCTCAGGCTTCAGTCTTACCCACACTGGCTCCTCCTCAACCAGAAGGGAAGTAGGGTGTGTCACTGTGATAGTTGTAATCAGGACACACCTTCTGTACTAGTTTGTAATCGGTACTATAAAAGGAAATGTAAATACAGATGACCTTAAAGGGCTTAGAGCACAGCCAGGACACATGGCTCTGTGTCTGCTCCTGGTAACAGGTTTTGGAAGGGTCATAGTTACAAAGCGTGTTCTTGGTCGCCTTGTCAACCTTTTCATACTCGATCCGGCAGTTAAAGGACTTGGAATCTTTGGCATCAATCACCGTCTGCTGGGCCAAGTCGAACTCCACAATCTTGGTTGGGGGCACCAAGCTCACTGAGACATTACCTTGCCCGGTGGAATTGTGCCTGAAGTACACGCTGAAGGTCCCGTTACCGTGGTCAACGATTTTCCCAGTTATCAACAGGTTGAGCTTCACAGTTTTGATGTTGGAATGAAAATCACCCCAGCCAAACATTTTCTTAAACTTCCCCGTCTTAACAATAGGTCGTCGCTTGGCTCTGGGCCGAGGCTCCTGAAGCTCCGTGGAGTTCCTCAGCCAGTCCCAGAGATCTTGTTCCGAATAAGGTTCTGGGGTGTCATAGCGCAGGTCCAAGTCTGTACCATTGTCTTTGCCACGAAAAGTCTGTGAGAGAAGCCGGCTGATGGACAAGTCTTTGCTGCTTTCTGTCCAGATGTGCTTTAGGGTGGATTTGGTGCCTCCGGATTTTAGAAGCTCTGACTTCCCTCCATTTGTTAAATTGGCACATGTGACCTAATGGGAAAAAAAAAAGATGACATTCTTATCTCTGCATGCAAAGAGTATGTTTAAAGCCAAGATATACATGGGTGGGGCCTCCATTATCATAGACTGAAAATACAACAGTCAAAGAGCCATACCAGAAGCATGCATCCCATCAGCATCCAAGCAAGACTATTTCTCCCTTCTCATAGTTATTACATTGCGATGCCATCAAGAACAAAGGGGAAAGACAGTGGAGAAAGAAGCCGGGATGAAAGCCAGGATGAGACTGATTCCTACACATGTACTGCCACCTAGGAGGAACAGATGGAGTTCCCAGTTCACAAAGACAGAAGCTGAGTAGCTTTCTTACTCAGCACCAGAACCAACCCAGATTCTTGAAACAGAAGGACACAAACTGCTTGGACCCAATCACTAAGACTTTCTCCATTTGTGCTCTGAGGGAAAAAAAGATTCAAGGCTCCTTTTAGCTCTATTTGTGATTAAAAATGATTAAAGCCAGCTGTGGGAGGGAGGGAGGATGGCTGCTCTTACTTGTCTCTGACTACCCACTACATGGACAAAGCAAGATGACTTCATAATAAGATCCTAGTTTTTTCTCTTAGTGAAAAAATATGTATATAGACCTGACCATATATGACACCACATGTGGGGAATAATGTGAATCTAAAATTCTGCCCTCTGGTGATCTCTATTCTAGTCCAAGAACAAGCCATGAGCACAAACCTGACCCAGACTCAGAGTTTGGCAGAGGGTAAATGCCAAATGAGAAATCCCTCCTCTTTCCAGTGCCGAACAGGTGTGCCAAGGATGTCAAAGACAGAAAGAAAAGTCCTTTCAACTCCAAAACAGTCATAAAAATACTTTGTGCCATACGTTACAAAGGACTAGAAACAAAGCAGATCTATCAATCACAGGATGGTTAAAAAAAATCATGATAAATGAAGAGAATGGAATGTAATAAAAAATAAATATGAAGTATCCAAAGAAGCTTGGGAAGATTTACATGAACAATATGAATTGATGCAAGCTGAGAAGACAGAACCAGGAAGACAATATGTATAACAACAGTATTGTAGTAAGGGGAGGAAAAGGGAGTAGAGCGGAGGGGAGGGAGAGGAAGGGAGGGGACGGGAGGGGAGTGGAAGCAGGAAACACTGTATAACTATGCTGATTGAATAAGAGATGAGAAAATATATTCCTTGTAGAGGTGGGTGATTATGGGTGTGGAAAATTGCATATGTTATCAGACTCAATTAATACATTCATTAGTTTTGCTGAGCTGATCATTTTTCTTTCTCTTTGTTTTTTTTCTTCATATTTTTTTTTCCTTACAGAAAAAGTTTTGCTGAATAGGGGACAGAGAGGAAGATATTATTAAATGAATTTATATAAAAGGAAAGGAAAGGTAAGGTAGCTATCAAGGTAGCTATAAAAAGGAATGGTAGCTACAAAAAGGTAATCCCTTCCTTGAACTTACTCTTTCTTACCATTTCTACTCCATTATAAATGGAGGAAGCAGGCAGTTTGGTTTGAGATCTCTAGCCTCCAATAGCACCAAAAGTTGGGTATGGACAACTCTGGGACTACCTCATCTTTCTAATGCCTGCTGCCTTAATGCTGTGGTGGTGGTAGAGGTGGTGGAGGTGGTGCTGACAGGTTTCATTTCACAAGGTGTTCTTTCTCTGTAACACTCTTGTCAATCAGTCAGTTGGTCAAGTGACATTTTTTAAATGATCGCTATGTGCCGGTCAAAGTGTTAAGCCCCAAAGATACAAAGAAAAGTGTGAAAGACCCTCTGACCCCCAGAAGTTCATCATCTACTGAGGAGCATGGCAATAGAGACGATTACCTTCCCCACTATATGAAGAAATAAGCTCCAAGGCATGAGGTGAAGGGAATGGCAAAGACTGAGGGTATGGCTCCAAGATATTCATATCCAAGAGGCCACCACTTCATGCACACAAGCTCTGAGGAAAGGGTCCCAGTGTCTCTCCTTTGACATGACTGTGATTTACAGTCTGACAATACAACACAACTGACCATCCAACAACTAAACTCATGTGAGCTTATGCTGATATTGGGCTGGATATTCAGATGTGGTATGAATCTTCAAAGGGATGTTCATTATAGTAATACTCTCTCCTTTCAAGAGTTTCAAGATATTACTCTCTCCTGGTTCTATTCCTACCTCTCTGGCCACTCCTCTGTCTCCTTTACTGAATCCTCCTCCACATCATCCCCTCTAATCACAGGTATCCTCCAGAGCTTTTTCCTGGGTCCTCTTCTCTTCTCCCTCTAAACTATTCACTTGGCAATCAATCTCCACCTTCCATGAACTTAATTGCCATTTTTATGCTGATGATTCTCAAATCTACCTTGGAGATCTCTGCTGCCCTCCAATCTTGTATCTCCAACTGCTTTGCAGATATGTCAAATTGGGGGTCCAGTAGATATCCCACAGTCAGCATAGCCAGAACTAAACTCATGATCTTTTCCTCTAAACCTATCCTCCACCTTCCTTATTACTCTGGGCGGTAAAACAATCCTTTGTATCCATCAAGTTCATAACCTAGATGCTATCCTTGACTGTTAACTATCTCTCACCCCTTTCCACATCCAATCTGTTGCCAAGGCCTGCAAATTTTAACTTTGCAACACATCTTGAATACACTGTCTTTTCTGACACTGCCATATCCCTGGTGTAGGACCTCAACACCTCACACTTCAACTACTGCAATAGCTTGCTGGGGGTTACCTGCCTCATCTCTCCTCATTCCACTCCATCCTCTATTCAGCCAACATGATTTCCCTAAAGCACAGGTCCAACTTGGTCCCTCCTCTACTCAGTAAACACCAGTGGCTTCCCATCACCTACAGGGTCAAATGCAGAATCCAAAGTCATTCATAAACTAGCTCTGTCCAGTCCTTCTAATCTTCTTATGCCTTACTCCCTCATCATGTACTCTGATCCAGTGTTCCCAGGCTCCTGGTTGTTCCATGAACAAGACACTCAATCTCTTGTCTTCACACATGTTCTCTGGCTGTCCACCATGCCTAGAATGCTCTCCCTCCTCAACTCCAGCTACTGGTCTCCATAGCTTCTTTAAGTTTCAGCTAGAATCCCATCCTTTACAGGAAGTCTTTCCCAACTTCCCTTAATTGTCATGCTGTCCTCATAACATTTCCTATTTTTCCTGTGTATGGCTTGGTTATTTGTCATTGATTCCCTCCCCCTTGCCATTAGAACATGAGTTCCTTGAGGGCAGAGACTGTCTTGTGTTTCTTTTTAGATTCTCACCCTTTTACATAGGGCCTGGCACATAGTAGGTCCTTAATAAATGTTTATTGACTGACTGTCTTTGTATCCTAAATGCTTAGCTTACAGCAGATACTTGAGAAATGCCTGTTGATTGATTGATTGCTCTATGTGAGGTGTATATTTTTACCTCTTTTAAAGATAAAAAGGATGCCTATTAATTTCTTCCAACCATTATTTTTTTTTTACTGTAGCTCTGTTACTACTCATTACAGATAATTATAGTGTTGCTTTGGAAATGATATATTTCTTGATTCAAAAGCATGAATACTTGAGAGCAGATAGATATGTAAATAGCATGATGTGTAAGGATAAGAAATCTCACTCTGGGTGAATAGCAAAGACACAAAGAACAAGGTTGACACAAGCAGAAATACGGGCTCAAGTTGCATTTGGGCCAGCCTACATTGTCTTCAAGGATGGTGCACTGTTTAGAGATGAAGTCCTAAACATTGCAGATGTTCCTGGTTCTTTTCTAGGTAGTTTCCCCTCCCCCAGAAAACCATATGGTCTTTGAGGTTGTAGGGTAGAGAGTAGCCATTTGGTATCTACCTAAATACCATCCACATAGAAGATGGTAAACTGAGCTGTCCCTTGGTTGTTTGATGAATAACAGACAGGTGAAAAATAAAGAAGGAAATGGAATCCAAGGTTCATCAAGAAGATAGACACTTTTTTCTCCATGGTTGCTGGGATGGGGGAGGGTGGTTCAGTGGGAACATATTTTGTAAAGAGTCTGGCAGAACAGTAATTATCTATTTAAAAAACCCCGTTGCAATGAATTATGCCCTCTGCCCTTTCAGCTAGTCTATTATTGCATGTAGGGATCATCTTTCTGGTCAATGGCCTTTCCATCCACCATTCCATCTGCCTTCCATCCCCCATTCCTAAGCAGACTTTACTCCCATAAGCAGAGGCAGCATGCCTGAGGAAGAGGTACTGTAAGACCCCAAGTCTGAGTTCTTCCCCACTTCCATGGCATTGGCCTAGTTCCCTTGATCCATCAAACACAGCTCGAGGTTCCCTTCTATAACCCAGATTTCTCTCTCACACAAGATGGGGGCCTCACTTTCACTGACAGTAATGACTTACTTTGTATTAGTCACCTTGAGCAGCCAAAGGAAGTGACTTAGAATTTTGAAAAACCAAAATTTGTCCCTTCTGGATATTGTCTGTAACCTCACCCTAGCAAAGTGTTACTGCAATAAGCCATTTGGGTAAGCAGAGACAAGACAGAAGGGTGGGACGTCATCATGTGGTCAGTTAGGAACACAGTCTATGAAAATGCTGGAAGCTTGGAAGGTACTGTGTTTGTGCTGAGGAGGTCTTTAATAAATGCAAGGGTGAAATGAGACGCAGTTCCTGCCTATGGGGAGCTAACCCTAAATTTGTATTTACACGTATTAAGTACAATCTTCTATGAGCATGAGAAATACTACACAACATCTGCCCCCGTTGCTCTGCTATAAGATTCTCATTTGACTTGTTTTGGAGACGAGAAAGAAAATCTAAAACACAGAGTTACTTTTGGAAGGAGGTTTGGGTCTTAACTATTCTAAAGGTCTACCTATTCTAAACAAGAACTTGTTGGGATACCCAGCCCTACTTTAAAACATCTGTCAGTGTCAGTATGTGTCATGGACACGGATCATGACTACCCTCCCAACCCCCTTTGCAACATGTATTCCAGAGTGATTGTAGTTTTTTAAAAATTCATTGAGTCCTGAGTCTTTCCAAACTTAGCTGGGCTGCTCCTCAGAAGACAAACTACCCATTGTTGTATGACTCCAGGAAACTTTTCAGCTTGAGAAGACACGTGTTTTGCTAGTGGTACCTTAGAGACCAGAAACAATGCCATACCTTAATGAGGCAACAAAGAATGGTAGGAGAGATAGGTTGTCATTTCTTTCTGTAGCACGAACATAAAGCACTTGTGGCCATGGGATCATGCTAACTTGTCTAGAAAGCCAGCATCATTGCCCAACAAGGACAATCATATTGTCACTGCTCCATGACTCCATTGGATTAAAACATCCTCCCTCAAAGGGCTAGAAATGTCATAGAATTTGTTCACTAAGAGTGTCCCCATCCCCATACACAAAGCATCTCTAACCCAAGGCTTGCAGTAGCTGCTCAAGCTTTGTGCTGTTCAATGATTCCGGAATCACAAACTCAGTCACAGAATATCTGATTTGGAAGGGACCTACAGGCATATATTTCAACCCACCCATACATTAAAAGGAAATTCTTCCAAAATTATATGAGTTATCAAATCCCTCTCAAACATAGTAACCTGGAATCATTAACCTCTTCAATTCCTTTTATTGTAGCTACTCTTAAGAAAAACTATTTCACAACTATTCATGGTTCTTCACATTTGAAATATCATAGATTGTGACAGCCATGAAAAAAATATATTTTTACTATGGAGAAATCAAGCTTTCTTTCATGTTGGGAAAATAACCCTCCCTCCCAGTTGCTCATTTTGTAAGCACACACACACACACACACACACACACACACACACATCACTTTTGACTCACTTGCACATGAATATTGATGCCCCATCCTCACCACTTGGTCCATTCTCCCCAAATAAAATTACAGGTTACTCACGTTTTTTGCATTACAAAAGGGTGAATTTTTATATTAATAAATGTATGAAATGCCATTAATACAAAAGAAAGGAAACTCACTAAAAAAAAGTTAATATTTTACGTTATTTCCTTTTAAAATGTATAAAGAATATCTTGTGTGAAAACCCCTGGGCATCTATGTCCAATAATGAGCAACACATTAAAATAACATTTTAAGAGACTAGTTCCCACCTAAAGACTAAAGCTTCTTCAACATCATTCTTGCATTATTCATTTTCTCATTTTACCTTGCCTGAACAATATTATTATAGTGGTAATATTTGTAAATCAAATGAAAACAGGCTTTTGGCACCACCATAGGCAACTTACTTTGCCTCTGATTCCATTGGGAATCCTCAAGGAAAAGAAAGAATCTCAGCTTGGCAGAGAAGTCCCTGGGGTAAGATCCAAGACCTGCTCTGAAATGGGGGAGGCCAAACAGCATGACAATTTTAGATTGGCAATTATTGCACACATGAGGGTGGGATTGTTCCCCAACATAGAGGCTCTATCCAGAGTCTAATGGATTACTTAGGGAAAAAATAAACATTAAAACCAGCCTGGAGTAAACAGTTATGAAATGAAAAATTCTAAATGTGCAACAACTACACAAAAGAGTGTTCTATAATCACCAATAATGAAAAATACAAACTACAACATGTCTGAGGCTTTACACCACACTCAGCAAAATAGCAGAGGACAAAAGGCAGATGTAGTCAGTTCGGGATGGCTCCAGGCACTAAGGCACACTGCACACTTTTGGCAGAGCTGGCAATTGGAACAGCCACTTGAGAAAAGAATTGGAAAGGTACCAGATTTATCCCCTAAGGTCACACATGTAATGGAAGTAGTACTGGTTCTTTAAGGAACTGGGGGTCATTCTCACTGCCTGAGGCATGAAAAACCCAACCCACCCCTAACACACTGCTGGAGGTTTTCACAGAATTCCTGTTTGTAGGCAGAATATTATTTTTTCTGACCAAATATTATGGATGACCATGTTGAATGTAGATGCAGAGGGGAAGAGTGACTTGATTTGAATTTAATCAGGAATTGTATCTTTTTAATTTTTTGGTAAAGATGTTCATTACATTTTATAATACACAAATTTCTCATGGCATACTAATCCACAGCCAGAATCAATGGACTGGTATCAATTAGGCTTTATCTGGATTTTTTTTTACCTCGATGCAAGGGGAAGGAAATACAAGAAAATAACATACACAAAGACTACAATAATGCAAATGAAAAGAATAAATTAATTTAAATTGAATCCTAGAAAATCATTGAATACTAGAAAGCCATGTTCACTTCCCTCATAAACCAAATTTAATATTAACTAAGGATTATGAGAAAATATCTCCTTAGTTTATCTCTAGAGACTGGAACCATGGGTGTAGGCATAACCTTTGGCATCAGATATATAGTACATTGTTTAGTTTGATCAAGTTTTATTTTGTTCTTACTTCAAAAAAAGTTGAATCATGTTTTATTTTCTGTGAAAGAGTCGGGGATGAAACACTGGGAAACGTAAGAGATGAGACAACAAAAGATAATTAAATTAAATTTTAATTTTATATTTCTAGCTGTTTATAGTAGCAAACATCTGTAATCCTTGCTACAAAGAATGCTAAGGTTGATGGATCTATTGAGTTAAGGAGTTCTGAGCTGTGATAGGACAAAAGTCAATCTAGAGCCTGCATTAAGCCAGACCTTAGGAAGAGTGGGCCACTAGTCTGCTTATAGACAGGTAAAAAATGGAACATGGCAAGCTTCTGTGACACTATAGGATTGAGCCCATGACTGCCCACTGCATTTCCAGCCTGAGCAACATCGATAAAATCAAATAACAACAACAACAAATGCAGACATCAGTCTCATCAGAGCCTATGTGAATCAGGTTTCCTTTAAACTTTGTTATTTTGACTCCTTTCACCACCATTATATCAGGACCTTGAACAGCATCCATGTTATACTTGGCACACAGGCCATGGAACGTTAAGCAAACTATCCTGAAGTCAGGAGTGTGAGTTAGGTATAGCTTATAGGTATAGCTTCTCTCCCTTACTCCACAGCTTTTGCCAGCACCAAATGGGGAAGCACTGTGTGTTGGGAAATAATTTCCGCCTCTGACCAAAGGAAGCAAGTATAACTGAGAGGCAAATGTGCTGGTGAAATGCCCCACTAATTTTTGAGGAAAGGTGAAAGCATAAAGGAAGATGTCAAGGGATCCTGTCTTGTGTGAATACATTCCACTTGTGACTACCAGGGTGACAACATAGGAGAGCAAATAACATTTGAATTGACTGGGCTGAGTAGGACATATTTCAAATACCTTATGACTAGAGAACTTATACAGACCCAGGTTCACAAACTTAGATTAATTCTTCACTCTCCCCCTCCTTAGTTGTTTGATGTCAAATCTTTTAATATCAACTTAACCCCATCCCCTCCATTCCAATCATCTCCTTTAGCTGTGAAGCCACCACTCATGTTCAGTCCCTCATTGTCTCTCACTCAGACTCCTGCAAAATTCTCCTCATGGGACTGCTGCATTTAATCTTGTCCCTTTACAAACCATCCTTTACAAGTGATATCCTTTTTTTCTATTTACTAGTATTTTATTTTTCCCAATTACAGGTAAAGATAGGTTTCAACATTCACTTTTGTAAGATTTTGAGTTTCAAATTTTTCTCCCTCCCTTTCCTTCCTCCCCCTCAAGACAGAAAGAAATCTGATATAGGTTTTACATGTATGATCATATTAATCTTATTTCCACATTAGTTTTGTTATAAAAGAAGAATCAGAACAAAAAGAAAAAAAACATGACAAAGAAAAAGCAAACCAAAAGTGAAAATTGTATACTTTGATCTGCATTCAGACACCACAGTTCTTTGGGTATGAAAAGCATTTTCCTTCACGAGTCTTTTGGAATTGTCTTGGATCATTGTATTGCTGAGAAGAGCTATCTATCAAAATTGATCTTCACACAATGTTCCTGTTACTGTGTACGATGTTCTCTTGCTTCTGCTCACTTCCCTCAGCATCAGTTCATGTAAGTCTTTTCAGGTTTTTCTGAGATCTCCCTGTGCATCCTTTTGTATAGCACCATAGTATTCCATTATATTCATTACAACAACTTGTTCAACCATTCCCCAATTGATGGACATCCCCTTTATTTCCAATTCTTGGTTACCACAAGAAGAGCTGTTGTAAATATTTTTTACATCTGGGTCCTTTTCCCTTTTCATGATCTCTTTGGGATACAAACTAGTAGTATACAATTGATATTCTTAGACACATATCTGACCATGTAATATCCTGGTTTAGGAAATTTCAGTGACTCCCTATCATTTCTAGGATAAAATACATCCTCCTCTTTCAGGCAGTAAAAGCATCATCAGTTCTTCCGGGGTGATGATCCTTTAGTCCCTCTCTCACAGTTTGCATTTAGGCCATAGTGACCTCCTTGGTTTCTCCGTGAATCTAATTCCATCTTCCACCTCAACACTTTTGTATAGTCTGATCTCCATTCCTAAAATGCTCTTCCTGCCCACTCCAGCTTCTAGAAAACCCAAGTTCCCTTCAAGACTCAGCTACAGGACTACTTCCTACTACATACACTTCTTGACTTCCACAATTATTAGAGTTGCATATTCAAACTAGTTGGTATTAATCTGATTCATGGGTAGCTATGTGGCAGAGTGGATACAATGCTGGGCCTGGAATCAGGAAGACTCATCTTCCTGAGTTTAAATCTGGTCTCAGACACTCACTGTATGATCCTAGGCAAGTTGTTTCACCCTGTTTGCCTCAGTTTGCTCATCTGCAAAACGAGCTGGAAAAGGAAATGGAAGACCCCTCCAATATCTTTGCCAAGAAAACTCCAAATAGGGTCATGAAGAGTTTAACTGAACAATCTGATTTGTATTTTACAAGTTAATCAGGGTACATACCCCCGCAGTGGAAGCTCCTTGAGGGCAGCGGTTATCTTGTTTTTGCCATTTGTGTTCAGCACCTAGCACAAGGCCTGACACATAGTAGGTACCAAATAAATATGGGAACTTGAAATGAATGGATTATCATTTCATGTTGTGGAACAGCAAAGGCATTGAACAGAGCTGAGCAATGACAGAAGGCGTATCAATGGCATAGGCAACAGTCAGTGAACACCATTAAGGCAGGAGGGTACAAAGATAAAAAGCATGGCCTGTAATTGAGGAGCCTGGAGGAAAAGATGACAGAGCTCACGGCCCAGGCAGTGGATGGTATCCACCACCTCCACAACTTTCCATCCCCATGGCATCTCCTCTGCCCATAGGATGAAAACGCTAAGCAGAGGCCAAAGTCAATCGCTATCAAGCTTGCCTTGCCAAACTTCTCAGTACAGTCTCTTCCCACAACATAAATGGGCTAATAATTGCTGGTGGGTTTTGCAATTTTCTTAGGCATGGGTGCTAGAGATTTGTGTGTGTGGGAAGGTTCGTTTGCCTAGACCAACATGAGGATTTGGAAATTGGAAGCAATGGACTCCATCAGAGGATTGTGTTTTTAAAAGCTCAGAATAAGTCTGTCTAAAGGCAAAGCAAATATGACCATGACCAATTTTGCCATAGAAAACCAGATACAGATATGTAGATACACATACAGAACCTTACAATACATACTCCCAGGTACTTTATGTTGTCTACAATTATTTTAAATGAAAAATTTCTACTATGAAGCAGCTAGGTGGCATAGTAGATACGCCACTGGGCCTGAGTTCCAATCCAGGCTCAGACACTTACTATGGGACCCTGGGCAAGTTACTCAACCTCTCTTTGTCTTAATCCACTGGAAAAGGAAATGACAAACCATTCCTGTATCTTTGCCAAGAAAACTCCATGGACAATTATGATGGAATTGAAGAACTTAACGCCATCTCTTCCTATCCCTTCTTAGCTCTGGTTTTCTGAAGCTGTAAGGAAGCATGGCTGGAAAAGTGGCAACATCTGACTCTATCCAGTGACCTTTCCATGTCACACCACTCCACTAGTGAGATGTTGAGAATTCAAGGCTCTGTTATCAGTGTGCTGGCTTCTGCCAGCTGGCTCTGGTCTGTGAGAAGATAGAATATTAGCTAGTCCAACCCTGTCTTATCAGAGAAAGAAGTAAGGATGCCATAGAAAGACAAGAGGCTGCCATAGCTAGAATGTGTGGCACAAGGTGTCTCTTTCCAGCACCTTGTACCCTGAGCAGTCATCTTTCCATGTCAGATAACCCCAGTTAGAAGAGTTTACCTTGGAAGTGTCCTAGCATTTCTATAGGGTTTGAGGTTTGCAAAGCATTGACAAATATTATCTCATTGTTTCCTCATAAAAACCCTACTTAGAGGGAAGTGTTAATATTTCTCTATTTTATAGTAATGAAGAAACTGAAGAAGAGAGAAGTGAACTGATTTGTCAGGAGTCACAAAACTGGTAAGAGTCTCAGGTGGAATTTGAATTCAGGTCCTAACTGAAAACCCAACCCTATCCAACCTGAGGATGGAGGGATGAGGAGGGGAGGCAAAGCAAACTCCACACATTTAGTGATGCTAAAATCTGTCTCATCTTGGTGAGAAAATTCAGGGAATCTAAATTGGCTGCAAACCTAACATCAGCTCCTACCTGAACACAGTTGGCTGAGGCCCAAGAGATTTGCCACAGATTTCTAGCCTCAAATTATGAGACTTCATCAAGAACGATTACCATTCGACATCTGACAAAGTCATATTGAGTATAACTTGGTCAGCACTGAGGGGCTGGGGGGAGGGGGAGAAGGGGAGCTATTTTAGTCCCCTCTCCTTTAATTCATGCTCTCACATGCCCATCTCCAACTGAGTAAAATAATTACCAGTGGTTCCCACAAATATCATCTATATTCACTGAGGAGGAATAAGTAACTGAACACACTGGGACCTCCTTATAATGCTGCCTTTGGGACACTGATGGAAAAGCCCCTAACTGTTGATAATATGAAATATCTTTGGGGGACTCAGTGCCTTCCTGGATGAGGTCCACAATGGATCCTTTCATACTAAGCAAACTGGACCCTCATGATCGTATTCTTTAGGCAGCGAGCTTTGAGTACTTCTTCTGGCTATCTCTCATGCTTGAAATGCCCTCCCTCTTCATCTCTGTTTCCTAGCTGCCTTTGCTTCCTTCAAGTAGTCTTTTTACAAGAAACCTTTCCTGGTCCTTCTTAATGTCTTCCCTCTGAGAATACACACATACACACACACACACACACACACGCACACATGTGTGCATATGAATTCTTTTTGCACTTGTTTGCATGTTACCTGCTTTAGACTGTGAGCTCCTTGATATTATAGATTGTTTTTGTCTTTTTTTGTATTCCAAGAACCTCGCAAAGTCCCTGGCACATGCGGGGTGGGGAATACTTCTTAAATGCTTATTGGCTGTTAACTGACTACCTAACTCTTTTGGGGACTTTCCAGTTTGAATGCCTGGTGGTCAAAGCTGCCTTATATCAAGGTTCCTTTGATGCTGCATTCTACCCCCACCCCAGATAGATAGAAATATGAGTAGGACCTGTCTCATGCTAAGGCTGCTCTGTCAGCCACCTCGAACTAATGTGCCAGTACTTTGTTGGAGACCAATTGGAAGGCCAGGGAGTGGGGGAAGAGAAGGGTGCAAGATATCTAATATTCTATGACCCCTGGAAAAATTGGCACTATCACTACTGATGTTGTCACGGTATAGTATCCTCATGACACAGAACTTATTTAGAAGAGTTGATATAATTTTACAGACAATTAATCTGCATTATGTACAAATTGTTTTCCTATTATTGAAAATAAGCTCATTACTATTTGGCACTTGTGGTCTTTGTCATTTTGCACGCTTCTTTCTAAGGCTGATGTTTTAAATAATCTCTTTCCTGGATTCCCTTCACTATCATTGTGGGGCAATTGTGCTAAAGGAAACAGGAATCACCCAACAGATGATCCCTTTAGATGCTCCTGGCAGCCAGCAAATGGATAGATAATTAGGGCAATAACTCACCTAACTTAATACCTTTTCACTAGCAATATCATTTTCAGAATTTGAAACTCTAAGGCAGTGGGAGCTCATTCAAAGCATTGGGTTCAGCGACTACCAGATTGGCAATCTATAACATATGCTGTTCTCCAACTCCATGACCAATGGGTTTCCATAAGAGCTCCAGAGAAACCTTTAGTCTACGTTATGTCAACGACAGTGTCGCTGACCCAAGCCCTGGGACAGTCATCAAATCACTGAACCATGGAGCAAAGTCTCTGTAAGAGGAGCCAAACAGGGCACCACCTGACAAGCCGTAAAGCAGGTGTAATGACTAAGGGCCAAATTTATGCTTCCTGCATTTTACAACCAAACAGTAGAGCTATAGAAATCTAACTGCCAAATGTGTAATGAAGTTTTTAGGGGAACTATAAAGGGGGGTTGAAATACTTCCTATCTGCCAAAAACAAAGTCAATTCAAATGTTATTTTCTCTCCTCCTGTGTTATCCCCCTGATAGTCAGTACTGGAATGCATTTCAGTAGCAGATAAATGGTCTGTTATCCTCCACCATACCATATAGGTCCAGGCCTGCACATTCCACAGGCCTGGGTAGTGCAATGTTGGGGGTCACTCATCGATATCCTGAGGTAGCCTCGTGCAAAGACCTACCTTGGTTGGCTGTTCCAGGCACCATATAAAACACTATGATGTGGTTTGACTTATTAGAATGGGGACACTCAGAAGGGAGTGGGGGCTGTTTTCATCTGCCAACACTGAAGTTCTAAAAAAGTCTAGGAAGCTAATTCAAAACCTCTTTTCTGGTTGAGTTGTGAGTGTCTTTAGAAAGAGTTAAAAGAGGAGAGAAATAGAATTCCCTGAAAGAACTTATTAACTCTTGTCCCTGTTTTGCATTTGGAGACAGACATTTAACTCAACTCTCCGAGCTCAGTGCCTGTGATGGCATTTAAAGAGTTCTCACCTGAGGGAATTGCAGCTTTGGGAGCCTCATGCCAGCTCTGTGCCACAAGAGATTAAACTTTCAGGGGACAAATTCAATTGGATGAAAAACAAGAAGAGTTTGAAGATTCTTGAGCTCCATTCCAGTCACCCAGAGTCCTGTTAACTTTGCAATCAAACTCTAGTTAGGTAAATAGCTACCATCAAGAACTTCTCTCTCTGGCAATGCCCTACTCTAAGCCTTGGTTTATTAATATCAGCTTGCTATTTTCAGCACAGGGGCAGAAAAGAATGTTAAATAAAATTAGAGCTGAACTGCAAGGCCATGCAGCTCC
>CM053770.1:2024889-2161532 GCA_028658325.1 Potorous gilbertii | reverse complement strand
AGTCAGCGTTGGAGCTTCCAAGGAAGGAGACATAGCAAGGAAGCAGAGGTCTTCTCATTCAAGTCTGTTGGTCATGAGTCAAAGAGCTCCTTGAATAACTCCTGCAGACATGACATCATGCCTCAAAGCCTGAGATTTGATTTATCCCTCTTAGGACAGGCACCTGCAAACCTTACTGCTGATCACAAAATGATCCATCCTTGATATTGGTTTCAAAATCCTCCTGAGGCAACACATTAAGCTTTTTGACTGGTCTATTTGTGCATATGCTTCACATACTCACAGGTCTGTGCCCCCATGTGTTTATTTCATGTTTACCCCTGAGTGTGATGATCCCTTATCTCATTCAGAGTGGTTCTAAACAAAATGATTTTTGTGTTCTCAGACAAAACTCCTCCCCCAGGATGACTGCCATTGGGCAAATCTAAGCCATTGTTCCCTGAGCATATGTGCATCTTGCTTGGTTTCTTGGTTCTGAAGATTCCCCAGGTAAGTCAGAATCTGGTCCTGTGTCCTTCCCTTCTATTGTAGAGATAGCCAAAGGGACCAGATCTGCAAGGCCCTGAGCATCTAGAGAGAACAAATGGCCTGGAGCCATGAAAAATTTGATGACTTGCCCAGGATCACACAGCCAGAAGGTGACAAAACTTCTTATCTTCCCGAGCTCTCTGTCTACTGTGTTTGCCCTAAATAATAAAGATGTTGATGTCATTGCACTTCAACACTGGCAAAGAGTTTGAAATGTCTTATCTTGCTGGATCAGTACAATGCCCTGTGAGATGAATACTATAGATACTACTGTGTCCATTTATCAGATGAGAAAGCTGAGCCTCAGAAGAGTAAAATGGTTTGTTCATAGAGCTGATGAGTAGCAGAGGCCAATTTGAACCTAGGTCTTCCAGAATCCAAATCTGGTAGTCTCCCTTCTATTGCTGTTTCCTCTCTTAGTCTGTCATGATCCTTGGAGAAAAGGCCTTGTGTGGTGACTCTTACTCATTTTTCTGAACATTAGTATTGCTGAGGCTTACCATGTGCTTTAAAGACTGGCTTGGAATTTTGTCATTGCTATATTTAAACTGAATCTTAGTTATGAGTTGTTTATTTCTCTTTTTCTCCTCGAAAATGAATAGAAAAAAATTTCTGGTTAGCTGGAAACTAGTTGAAGTTCCAATTACACTTAATTGTACTGTGCATGCTTACCATCCACAAAGGCATAAATTTGTGCCTCAAAAGTTCTCAAAATGAAACTATGGGGGCCATCACTGCCAACTGATCGTAAGCAATCTCTCTTCACCCAGAAGGCCCCTCAGCCTTCCCAGAAGGGTTCCCCCATTTGCCATACTCCATGATACTGACTTGTCATGACATCTTTAGCCCATCAATGCCTCTCTCTTCTGCTGTTCTCCATGATCTTTACTCCACAGCCTTGTCCAGGGCCACGTTGGAGTTTATGAGTGCAGAGTCTGCTGCCTAAGCTGACGGTGAACAGGTCCCTAAACTCACATCTAGCATCGCACTTCCACCTAAGGGAGTAGCCTCCAACTACATTCAGGCTTCATTTCTGCCCAAGCAAATGTGTGCCACCAGAACTCAGAAAGCCTTAAGGTTATTAGATAAATGACAAAGATCATTGCAATTGTCATGGTTATTACGAAGCAACATCACCATGAAAGCAAAAGGAGCTTTTGAAGGGGGTTTGATCTGAGGCTTTCCCCTGGAAGCTTAAGGTTCTTGGTCCAGATACCACCTAGGACTCATCGTGTACCACCAAGACTGTGGCCTTGCTAAACCAAGCAAACAAACAAAAATGACAACAAACCACAGAAGGCAGGATGATTTCCCCAATGAATAGCCAGTCCCAGTGTTACCACTGATAGCCCTTACAACCTTGGTAAAATTCCTTCATCTCTCTGGGCCACCATTTCCCCACCTGTGAAATGAGAGTATTAGGAAAAAGATCTCTCAGCTCCTTTCCTAGGAATGTATTAACTTACCAAAGCTTACCGAACTCAAGAATTTCTTGAAAGCTACCAGTTAATAGAGTGAGTTTTTCTGCTTGCTGAGGAAGCAGATGCTATTTTGTAAAAAAATCTTTGCCCCAAAGATCCCTCCAAGAGTCACTTACAGGCTCATCCTGCTGAAGACCAAGACAAACAACTCTAATAGACTCAGTCTCCAGCATACTGGTCATTTATTTAATGCTGAGACATCTTTTGAATTCTTCATAGAATCAACTACTCCTATCTCTTCAGCACTGTGGTGACTAAAAATGTGAGATGAGTCCTTTCTAGTAATGGATTCACTTTTAAACTAATCTAATCTGAAAGATGCACAGTCGCAGAAGTACAGGCATGTTACTGTACAGGAGTGTGCTCTCCATCAAAGCCAGGTTGAAAGAGTTACTTACAAAGGAAAAAAAGCTTTATTCTATAATGTTTATCTTTTCTAAACTATTTGAAAAACAAATAGGAAGGAAACTACACATCAGAGAACAAAGCTCTAAAGCTTTTCTGGGCACCAAGATGTGGATCCCTTTCAGACAGTCAGAGCCTCTAAAAGGTAATGGTGCATGCCAGGTCAGTACCAAGGACAAGCCCTTTTTGGGCCAGTGTACTTTCTATATATTTTCACCTTCAGGGTGACTTGGACCCAATGCAAGAGCATCCTGGATGAGGGCACAAGAAGGGAACAGGCAAGGATTCACAAACACTATTTTGTGAGACCAAATATGGTAGTCAAATATTTGACCAAAAGAGGTGAAGAATGAAAAGGACTATGGGCCTTCTTGTTTGTTGCCTGTAAAAGAGCACTTGATTCAAGAGACCAAAATGCCACTATAGAGATCACTGCCAAAGTGTCAAAATCATACATGAGTCCTTGAAAGTTAAAGCCACAGAAATGATTCTGAGCAATGATCTTATGATCATTAATAGCAATCCATGAGCTTTAATTTAGTATCTGCTAAGCTCCATGCACTGCTCTAGAAGCTGGAAATACAAAGGACAAAAGGAATTAGTCTCTGCCCTCAAGGGTCTTCTCTAACTCTAATGGGAAGCCAAGTTGGATGGACAACACATGGTCCTTCTCTGTCACCACTTGAATGAAGCATTGGGGAGGCAACAAATAAATAGCCAGGGGTGTGTGGCCTTGGAACCTTGGGGATGTTGCCCAAATCTTCCCCTAAAACAAAGGTCTATCTTTTCAAGAAATGATAATTAACATTGAGTTTTGCAAACAACTATATAGATGAGTATACCTCAAGCTAATATTAAAAGGAAAAGACATGAGTCACAAATATTCATAAATGATCAAAACATCTCACTTTAGATGATGCTTCCTTTTCCACTCAAAAATCCCACACCGTGGGCCCACTCCCAAAACCTCCCAGTACTCTCAATTCCCTCCTCCAAAGGATACTCCAGTCTGGCAACGTCCTTCTTAAAATGTAGTATCAAGCACTAGCTTGGCTGGTGGCCGAATCATACCGCTGTTCCCTATTAAATTTGTGGTCCACAAAAACCTCCAAGTCTTTTTCACATAAACTCATGTCTAGTCAAATCTCCCATCTTCTATTTACAGAGAGTTTATCTGTTTAGCAATGTTCTGAGGTATTATTCAGGACAATATCCAAAGAAAAACATAGGGACTGTGGAGTGTATCCCCGTGATGGGCTTTTGAGAGGACATGGACAAGGGTCATAAACAAGAAGGAAAGGCATTCTATGAATATTCAACAATATGAGTGATATAAGCAAATTCAAACAGGGAATCAATTGAACTTTAAGTAGTATAAATATGTTCATTTTTTAAAATCATTTTTAAAAATCATATAACCCTTTGATATTTTTTCCACTACAAAGCTAAACAATGAAGAATGAAACTTCTTGAGATTCTGGGCATGGATTTGTGGGTCACCCCAAAAAAAGATTTGAAGGGTTACTCCAGATTGCTGATAGTCAAAGGAACCAATTAATCCATGCTAGAATTAGATCTCTATAGCCCTAGACTAAAACAATTCTCTGGCAAGTCTCCCTGCAGAATCCCTCGGGCAAAATTTCATTAACTTGTCATGTAGAATGAAGCCAAGACATGTGGAGTTCATACAAGGCAGAAGAGCAAAGCTCAATTCTGACCTTCCTGTGGGTTTCAGGCCATCATTCTCGAGGGAAAGGATAGCTGCATTGGAGGGGAGGGTCTTCCATTCTCAGAACCACTTCACTTGTCCTTAGAATCATCACTTAGAAACCAAGGCCAGAGAGGCAAAACATGGATGACACCATTTACATGAGACAGGAAGGCACCTCGTCCCAGGAACTGCCCAAGAAGTGAGTCATCTTTCATCTTCCGTGAGTGAAAGAAAGAAATGAAATCTGATTTAATTTTCGAAAGGGAATTTCATTTGTTACCTGTCAAACACTGATGCCCAAGATAAATACAAGTAATAGAAACCTCATTCTCGGGCAATACGTAACAGCACTCCACAACATTATGGGAGTTAAATAACATTCCACCAGCTCATAAATGATGCTAAGTAGAAACAGTTTACAATTCAATTTTGTAAGGAAAAAATGACAGTTTCTCAGGTACTTTGCCAAAGAGCTTTCTGATGATGCTCTGTCGTGCCTTCCACAATCACACTAATGAAAAGTAAATTTAGCTTTCGGTTGCACCATTTATTCGGTGGAGACACAGTATCTCTGGTTTGCACTGGATTTTTAGCAGATGAAATATTTCCTAAACCAAGTAATTTGATTTTGTGCAGATAGTAACCCCAGACAGGGTAATTAATTACTTTTCTATCTTCCTCACAATAAGTAGATCTTCCCCTACTCTCCTTGAGACAAAGCAACCACAAATCACCCCACTAAGCAAGGTGCAGCAGGAAGATTAAGAAATCTGCTCAAATGTGTGAGCCCAAGCTATTCATGGCCCAGCAATAAAAGGAAAACATTAAAATCAGTCTTTTAAGACGACACCAATTTCTCGATGCAAAACGACCCAAAGGGGTGGCAGCTCACAGCAAATGATGTTAGAGGACTGGAACAGGCAAGATGGAGCCTTCCTGAACAATGTGAAAAATCTAATTTGCCTGTGCTGGGGCTCTGCCTCAGAAAAAAAAAGTCATTCACTCAATACTTGTCTTTTTTGTTTGTTATTCAAGCATCTTTCAGTAATAACTTTAATGATGTCTAAACACCTAACCATGATTCAAAGAAAATGTTTGGGTAAATGGTCACTAGTACTCTGACACACAAACTTTCCTTGCCATTCCAAATCCTTTTTTTTTCTGAAACCTGCAGCCAGTTGAATGTTGTCTGAGCTGTCCTTCTTGGAGATCAGAATGCCAACACCACTTACTAAAGTCTAATGATAAAGCGGGTGGGAAAAGGTTCCCCTTATGCTCACTCACTCAAACCAGAAGAATGATTTCAACAGTAACAACAATATAGAAAATAACAACTTTGAAAGATACAGAGCTCTGGTCAATACAGTGACTGATCGGGATTCCAGAAGAATGCTACCCACCTCTGGGCAGAGTGGAGGTGGGCTAACAACGGAGAATAAGTCACCCATTCAAAAGCATGGCCAATATGAGTATGTTTATTTTTAACTTGACTTCACATCAACCAGTGGCTGAGGGGAGGGGAGAGACAGAAAGAAACAGAGACAGTGTCTCTCTGATTCTACCATTCCAAATTAAAATATCAGCCCCTCAAGCCAAACATGACGAACACTGAACTCAGCTTCATTCCCACCAAATTGGTTGCTCCTCTGAGTCTTCTGTTAAAGACAACATTGCCCTTCCATGAAGCCAGGCTCAAACTTTTCCCATCCTCATCCTCCCTCAAACACACATGCACACAAACATACACACACTCACATGCACACGCGCACACACACACACACACACACACACAACTACTTTGTCACCAAATTCCTTATGGAAGATGACTAGAATCCATCCTCTAAGATGGCACCTTATTTCTAGCCTTGTTACTTCAGAACTATAAAAGGTCCTCAGCTTGTCTCCCTGCCTCCAGGACCTCCCACTCTAAGCCATTCTGTATCCCATAACATTGATTCAATGAGAGTACAAATTAAATTGAGTCACTTCTCGACTCAAAAAAATGTCAGTGGTTTCCCAGTTCCTACAGATTAATACTCAACATTCAGTAGATAATATTCAAGACAACACTTCAGAAGCCAGCTTGAGTGAATGAATGAGTGAATGAATGAATCCGTTCATGGTTGGTTAGCTGATACCATTAACTCACGCTAATATATTCGATGTTCACTGAGCACAAAGCATATATTGCTTCCTAAAACATTTCATGCCTTAGGCACCAAACTATTAGAGACGTTCTGAGGGCAGCCAAAGAGGCCAGAGCTTGGTTAGGTCTTTACAGCCAGAGAGAAGGGCTGGTTGATTATGGGTCTTCTAGGGAAATAAGCACAACAAAGGAAGCCTGACTGAGAATTGGGTCAACTGAATGTCTCATTTCCTATCACTCATGGGATCTGAGGGTGGTGGGGGATAATGTAGTCTTAAAAAAAGCTCTCTAATGTATCAAATTCTCATACCTGGAAACACAGGCTCATTGGTATAGTTGGAGAAAGAGACAGAAGAGTGGTCTTCCTCTTCTAACTGAGAATGATGATGGTGGTGGTACTAATAAGAGGCATCTTGACATAGGAAATGAAGGGCTGGCCATAGAGGCAGTAAGATCTATGCCCACATTCTGCCTCTGAAACACTGACCCTGTGGGCTCTGGACCCAATTTCTCAGGCCCCGGTCAACTCTCTGTGACTTGAAACTATAGATGAATTGGCCATCTGCTCTGAGAGACAGAATGTCTATTCCGGAAGTCCCTAGACTGATGAAGTCTCAGGCCAGAATTATTAAAAACGGTAACAATAGTAAGAGTGAATAACATCAACCACCAAGGTTTCTATAGCACTTTAAGGCTTAAGTTCTTTGTTCACACTGGCCTTCTGTGTCAATTACTGCTAGTGTCATCATTTTGATTTTATAGGCAAGGAAACTGAGGCTGAGAGAGATTGAGACTTGCCTAAGGTCACACAGTCAGTCAGTGCTGAAGAGGGAAATTGTCATCCTTCCACTCCACCTTGGAATGAACTTGTAAGAAATAAATTTTCAGTAGTTAAAAACAAGTATCTTGCAACTTTATTTATTAAGTAGACTGCATAAAAGATAAATATTTCTCACATGGACAATTCTTGTCATGAAAGGGACCTGAGTCTGGACTGGGAAATTGTGTCGTGTGGAAGTTGCATTAGTTCTACATGAGAATCCTTGTCCCAGTGCTTTGGGATTTCCCAGGGTTGGATGGTTCTGGAGGGAATTCACATTTGCATCATCAGTTCTGTAACAGTTGACTGTCAATCATCCTCTTTGTTGGGATCAATAAGAGTTCAGAGTTGTTACTACTACCAGGAAAGCAACACTGATTTCTCAAATCTTAGCATTACTTTACCAATTCCTCAGCCCTAAGAGGAAGGCTGCCATGGGAGGCTATGGGGCCCACACTCCACAAATATTGACAACAAGGCTGAGAGCAGCCCCCCAGAATTCACAGTCTCATGAGAAAAAAGAAATCAAAGGTCCAATAATAGTTCTGCGTGCTAAGTACCATGAGGAAAGGAGAACTAAGGGACATGAGCCCTGTGGGAGAGATTTAACCCCACCAGCTGGTGAAATCAGGGCGCAGGCGAGCTGGGGCTTGAACTCCAGATAATGTCATTCAATAAAAACGATTTCCTTGATGCCATTTCGTTTCCTAGTAAACAATCAAGAAAACCTTCCCAAACCCAACTCCTTTAAGCAGACTTCTGACTGACCTCATAATGCTTAAGTTAATTTCAGTGATGTGTCATAAAGAGCGATGTCCTAGAAGCTATATCAAGATTGCCCAACATTTCCAGTTGGAAGGAAAGTCAAAGGACATCTGAATTTTGTGAATAAAAACTCTCTGCTGCATCAGCTACGTTTTGGATACAATTTCCAAAACATTTTACAAAAATGACTTGCCTTGTGCCTCCAAGATGCTCACCTTTAGAGTTAGTGAGCAAGTGTGCTAAGCAACAAGGAAATGGTCCGTGCTCCCCCAGCCCTGCCAAAGATTTGCTGTGAGCTTTCAGCTGGGTCCTCATAGGAGAGTAAAACCCCATTCAGCAGAAATATGGGGAAGGAGATGTTGAAAATATTCTGATTAGCTTGGTGTAAGTGCCACACATCAAGTATAAGCAACAATTCAGCATGTACTTGATGGGAACACAAGGCTGTGCATTATTTCACCCTTTTTTGTCTACTCAGAATGCAGTAAAGAATCTAAACACCTTCACCATGGCCATCAATGATCACTGAGTGTATGTGTGTATATGTATGTATACACACATATATACCTATATGTATATAAGTATGCATGTATAGGATATATACATATATATACACATATATATTATGGATGGAAGGATGTATATACATATGTACAGTCATCTACATATAGCTTCTGAGTAAACTTGATTATCACCCTCCCCCTTCTTTGTGGACTCTACTCTACTTTTGACTTTTTGCTTCAGAAGTCAGTGGACAGAATCAGGGGCAGACCATGGAAGGGGAAATCTCCCAGACCCAATGGTCTACTGAGCCACTCTCAAGAGAAGCATCATTTGACATGGAGTAGCATCTATCAGAGGTCTGGGGAGGTGAAGATGGAACCTTTGGGGAACTCTGAAGTCACCCCCACGTTAGCCTCCCACTACATGACAGCAGCAATGGGGAGACCTTGATGAACAACACTTCCCAAAGTTCTGAGCGCATACAATGTCTTGCCTTGCCAACAAGCTCCTTCTCATCCTTTCACTGTAAATATAAACACAGAGACCCACATCTAATGTCCTCAATGTGCTCTTGTACCATTCCTGCACATCAGATTCTGTCTCCTCATTGACTCTCATTATAAAATTGAAGTTGGACTCCTCTGGAAAAAGCATTGGCTCAAAGGCATAATAGGATCTCACTCAAGAATGCGACAAAGCTTACAAAATCAGATATTTTCTGATAAAATAATAATGCTACTTAAAACAAGTCACCACAAAATCAATGCAAAGGCTTGACAGTTAATTTTGTTTGCAGATCAAGGCAAATAGATTCTGTTCCAAAGGAGATTATTGTTCAAGAGGAGAGTGGCTGGAGCTCCTCATTACCAAAATAGAAACCAGGGAACGTTTTTGGAGGGTGAGAATCTGCTTGGGGGGAGACTTGAAGTATGTCTCCTCCACTCACCACTCCCCACCACCATATTTTTTTCCTAAGTGAAAATGAGTATATCTCAATTTGTGCACCATCCTTGTCTTAGGACTCAGGCCAGTGACCTCTAATTGGATTTTCCTGCAGGCTATCACCAAGGGCATCAGATAGAACCAGCATTCTGCTTTATTTTATAGAATTTATATTTCATAATTTACTCTCTCATACACAGGATACAGGGTGGTTTAATTACCATCCACAGGGATAGAGTTGAACCTCTATAAGGGAACACAATTTACACTTTCTGAATGTTAGCTGTGTTTCCAATGTCCTCAGTAGGAGAGGAGAAAACCAAATACGGTTTATGAACAAGTTTTTAAAAGACTGTTGTCTCTAACAATGGGGCCAGCCTGATCTCAGGAACGTTTTAATGGTGACAGAACCAAAGTGAAGGCTACAGTCACCAAGAAAGATGGGATCTCTAAGGAATTCTCATTTTTAAAAGATCTCTAAAGAACACACACTAACTTAGAAACTGCTGTGTCCAGGGCCACTTCTCCAAGGGACAATGGAGTCATTCTGACGAAAAATGGTTCTTCTTGGCATATTGGTGAAAGTTTCCGTTCTTGTCAATGTGGGGATGATATTTTTTTCTATTTTGTAAAGACGGTAAAAGAATGGCCCAAAAGTCACTTTTCTGCCAAAGGGAGAAAGAAAAGGAGAAAGCTGAATCACCGAAAGGAAGGAAGGATAGAGATGTGACCAAGAATTGTACTACTGTGATCTGGTCCTCAGTAGGAAGTAAAGAGTATGAAGAGGATTTTGGACGGCCAAAGTTCAGTGTGACAGCTATGCTTCCAGAAAGCTGGAGTCTGGTCAACTTGTAAGGAGAGGGATAGAAACCACATCAAGGTCAGGATCCACGGGAGGAGAGGGACAGAAGGTATGAATGAATGAAAAAAGCACTTATTAAGCATTTAAATGAGTGTTATATGTAGAAGATACACATAGTGAGGCTACATCTGCTCATGAAGAGCTCATATTCAAACAAGGAAGGACAAGGATAGAGGGGAGTGTCAGCTAGGGAAGCCAACGCATTGACCAATACACTAGAAAATTGAGTTCCAGAGAACTGAAACCCCTCCTTCAAGGTTACCCAGTGAGAAACTCTCTCATTCCATTGGGATATTCTCTATAGGCTAGACACCAGGGAATAGCCCTCCTGTTCCTAGCCCTTAACACTTGTTTATTTCATATTTGGGGAAAACCCATGCTTGGTCTCCATTCTTTTGAAGTCATGTAGTCTATCCTCCCAACCACATGTCCGACCCACAAAGAAATGAGACTGAGGGATTAATTAGTTTGCCCAAAGTAACACTTTGCAGCTCTGTTAGAAAAGAAGTTGGCTTGTTTCCCTCTGTGTATCTTAGCAACACCTTTCCAGTGTCCCTGGTTCTGACTTCTGAAATGAAACAGAATAAGTAGGGACAGAGAGCTAGACATAAGAGTCAGAAAGTCCTGACTGAGCTCAATGCCCTCTGTCTACCTCAGTTTCTTCAGCTGTAAAATGGGGCAACAATAGAACCCTTTTCTAAGGCTGTTGGATCAAGCAGGATAATATTTATAAATCAGTTAGCACAACATACAGCACATAGTAGATGCTTCATAACTTTTTGTTTCCTGTCTCCTTCCACATGACAAGGCTTCAAAAGCTTGAAGACAGTGACACTTTCCCCATGATTTCTCTTCTCCAAGCCATATATGCCCAGATCCTCCAACCACCCACTCTACTTGGTGAACTCAAAGCTTCCACCATCCTGGCTGCCTTCGTCTGGATGCTCTCTCTTCCTCAGTGTTCTGAAGCGGCCTGAGCACAACACTCCTAATGATGCCTGAGGAGAGCAGAGGACACAGGAAGTTCTTCCTCCTCTTAGTGAAGCCAGGGTAGCTTTCTCCATCACAGAAGCTGTGACCATTCTGCCACTGCTGACTCACTCTAAGCTCCTCTCCAGCATGCCTCTCTCCTGTCCATACCTCCCCTGCCTGAGCTATTTGGTTTTGTCCCCAATTGCAAGATTGGACATTTATACATATTGAATATTATCCTGCTAAATTCAACCCTGTGCTTTAGCCTGTCAAGATCTTTTTGGAGCCTGACTCTGTCATCTAATGTCTTAACTAGCCTTCCTAGCTTTGCTTTGTATCATTGGAAAATTAGGGAATCACACCACCTGTATGCCTGTATCAAAGTCACTGATTTAAAAGAATGCTAAATAATCCCAAAGAGATCATAAAAATGGGAAAGGGTCCCACATGTACAAAAATATTTATAGCAGCTCTCTTTGTGATGGCTAAAAACTGGAAATCAAGGGGATGCTCATCAATTGGTGAATGGCTGAATAAATTATGGTATATAAATGTAATGGAATCCTAATGTGGTATAAGAAATGATGAAGAGAAAGACTTCAGAGAGGCCTGGAAAGCCTGATATGATCTGATGCTGAGCAAAAGGAACAGAACCAGGAGAACTTTATACACAGCAACAACCACAGTGTGTGAGGATTTTTTCTGACAGACTTAGTACTTCATTGCAATGCAAGGACTTAAAAAAATTCCCAATGGTCTTTTAAGGTAAAATGCCTTCCACATCCAGAGAAAGAACTATGGAATTCAATCACAGAATGTAGCAGATCATTTTCTTTTGTATTATATTTTGGTTTGTTATATGATTTCTCCCGTTCATTTTAATTCTTCTATACAACATAGCTATGGTGAAAATGTATTTAATAGGAATGTATGTATAGAACCTATATAAAATTGAATGCCATCTTGGGAAGGGAAGGGAGAGGTGAGGGGGAGGGAGGGAGAGGGAAGGAAAGAAAAAATCTAGGTTGTATGGTAGTGGTTGTGGAACACTGAAAATAAACAAATAAATAAATAGATACATAGATAGATAGATAAATGAAAATAAAATAATAAAAAATTGATAAATAATACAGAGTCCCAAAGGCCCTCCATTGGAGACCGGCTGGCATGGTGACATGGAGCCATTTCCAACAGTTTTGCATCCAGTCACCCAACCTGAATTCTGAAAGCATTTGATCATATTCTTGTCTAATCTGTGTCTTTTCATCTTTTCTGTGAAAATGGCAAGTCATGTTTTACTCAAAGATTTGCTAAATCCTAGGTAAACAATATTCCCCAAATTCCTCTCATCTACTAGTTCAGTAATGCCACAAAAAAGACTCTTCCTCTGGTGGCATCATCTGCTCTTGAGGAAGTTATGATGGTTCTTTGGAATCGCTGTTTTGTTCCCAAATACATTTCAATTATTTCTTTAGTGATCTACTGTATATTTTCCCAGAAACCAAAGCCATGTTCACTGGCCTATGGCTAACAGACTTCAAAGTTGGAGTGTTTCTCTTGTCCAACCCTGTGGTATCTTCCTCAGTTTCCATTATTACTGACAGTGAGTCAACAATCATATTGGACAGTCCTTTGAGGTAATCATCCTCATGATAAAGTAGTAAGTATAAATGTGTAGGTATATAAAGTATTTCAAAGTTTGCTAAGTATTTTACAAAAATTATTTCATCTTAACCTCACAACAACCCTAGGAGGTAGGTAATATTATCCCCACTTTACCGATCAGGACAATGAGGTAGACATAGGTTAAGTGATTTAGCCAGAGTCACCCAGATAGTAAGTGTCTAAGGCCATATTTGAACTTGGGTCTTTATGACTCCAAGCACAACCTCCTCCTTTCCACTGCATTGTTAACCAGGAGCCAGAAGGCAGTTCATCTGGGCCAGGTCTCTTGAATTTATCCAGGACATCCAGGAGCTCACTTACTATCTCTGGTACTAACTACCACTAAACCACTTCTCTCCACTTCAGTACAAGCAGAGGGAGGAGAAGCAACATCTGAATCAGGCAGCCATGGTCTCTCTCTGTTCCCAGCTGTCATTTCCCACCCACCCAGAGTGAGCTCCTCTTCCTGCTGAGCTTATGAAATGTAGTCTTTTGTTTGTCCCTCCCCCTCTTGCCAAACGCAGCCTATTCTGGACTTTAAACCCTCCTGACATTTTTCCAGGCCTCTGCCATTGTCCTTGAAGGTCTGACCTTATCCCCAGTACCTAGCCCAGTTCTTGGCACATAGCAGACACATAAGAATAAATGCATTTACAATATAAATTGGAATTGGAATATAAATTATTGCATCCAAAGAAGGATCTAGAAATCATTGGGCACATCCAATTAAAGAGGATAGAGAAATGGTGGAGCTGGAGAAGTAAGATGGCAAAAGAAATGAAAATAATTAGTACCTTCCTAGTTACTGAGCTCAAGGCTGGGTCTAGAATACCTTAATGACTTTGCCTGGTTGTTTTGTTTGTTTGGGAAAGTAATTTATGTTTAAGTAATTATAGCCTCTTCGTCCCTGTCCCCCAGGCATGAATCTACAGAGATCTTTTAGCAAAGTCATCAATCTCTTAATACTTAAGATGTCCCCAGTGCTTAGTGATAGAAGGTCTACAACTTCTCCATCAGTTTACGTCCTTCTATCATAGATAGTGGTATAGGCTATAATTACCACTCAACACTCAGTTATAACAAAAGGAGTGCAGCCTTCCCCTGTGAGATTGCTCTGCATGTGTGTGTTCCTTTCCCTTCTCCATATCCCCAGGATTTACACAAAGCACTTAATAAAGCTTGTTGTAGTTGCTGTTGTTACTCTCCTACCCCAACCCCAAACCAAAGATCATACGTGCCAAGCTCACTCATGAGCCCCATCTGTGGGATTTACACACATGGATCTTTAGTGAAGCCCCAAGGACAGTCCAGAGGTCTCTGGTGTAGGCTCTAGGTCACACCAAATCTTACCTGAAGCCCAGAACAGCCCTTGCCTCCAACAAAGCCAGGAAGCCTCCAACATCCGGCACACATGTGCCTGGCATAGAGAAGTGAAAGCTCTTTGTTCTGCCTGGCGGATCAACCTAGGCTGCTCATGTTCCCTAGCAGCTTATCCAGAGCCTGAGTCCTGGCCAACCTGCTCCAAAACTTGCCCTCATCCTTCAGGTGCAATAGAGACTTTACCCACCACAACTAACTCAGCTTAGGGTCTGCCTCTGGGCTGATGCCAGCAGTGAGTGACAGGTTTTAATGCCTCCTGGGATCCGGTAAGAACTATGGACAAACTTGAACTCATCATGATGACCAGGCCTCGATCCAAGGGCTGCAACAGGACCTTGTCTGATCAGTATCTTAGGCAGTGAACCTTCGCAGAGGAAGGAATTGTCCATATGCGTGCACACACACACACACACCCACACACACACACACACGCACACACGCACGCACGCACACACGCACACAGAATCTTACTTGACCCCCTTCTAATCCTAACAAGCCCATGCAGGACTCAGATCTATAGGATCACAGGTTTGGAGATGGAAGGGCTCAAATGGGTCCTGGAGAGACTTGCCCAGGGTCACATAGGTAGGGAGAACCTAAAGGAGGATTTGAACCTAAGTGTCTTGCCTCTAACTCCGAGTCATTTTCCACAGTGCCAATGTTGGTAGAAGTGTCAGGACAAGTAGCCCTCCCTTTGCTGAGGAGAGAGGCAGAGGAAAGGAGAAGGATGATAAGAGGAAGAAGGAAAGGAAAGGGAAAGGGAGGGAAAAGGAAGAGGGAGGAAGAGAGGAGAGGGGAAGGAAAAAGTAGGGAGGGAGAGAAGGAGAGAGGGAGAGGAAGGGAGAGGAGGGAGAACAAAAGGAGGAGGAGAGGAGGATGGATAGAGGGAGGAGGGGAGGAGAAAGGGATGGGGAGGAGGAGAGAATAAAGAAGGAAATCAAGGAGGAGGAGAAAGGAGGGCGTGGAAGAGGGAGGGGGAATGGGAGGGGAATGGGAGGGGGATGGGAGGGGGATGGGAGGGGGATGGGAGGGGGAATGGGAGAAATTGAAACTAATAATGACGAAACCGTAAATGACCCAAGTGAGCTGTGGCCGGCGCGGTCTTTGGTAGCGTCACTTTCCTGCTAGTGCTTCGTACTCCAGGCCATTAGAGTCATTAAGGTTTAATCACTTTTCTGCATTTAATTCTTAATAAAATGCCTTTCTAAAAATGCTGAGGTAGCAAGAAACAGTCTGGGGATGGGGAAACATCCAGCTTGTCTCTCCGCAGGGTGACTGCACAGGCATCTTTATTCCTTTGCTGTTCAGGGCACTGGGCTGCCCTCCTCTGATCTGGATTCTATAGGGAAGCCTTGGCGAAGCGGGTGCCTTGGAGCCCTGCTCAGGCGTTTGCCTTTTCACCTCCTTCTCTTTCATTCTCCTTAGCCTTCATTCCCTGTCACCAGCTATGCCAAGCACAGATGTTTCCTCTCCTCAAGGTCCCCATGCACTGGCTCTCAGGCACCCCGAGTGCCATTCAGCACCAGACCGGTTACAGTCTTACACTGGCATTGGCCCCAACCATAATCCCCACCTCTAGCCTCAGTGAGCTTCAAGGGCTGCTAGCTGTAATCAAGAGTCTCCCTGCAACCTGACCTCAAATCTGGGTAAACTTTTAGTTCAGAAACAATTTTCAAGATCCAGCTAGGGCCACTGACTGAGCATCACACTCCCTTGTCACAGGATGGTGAGGTGGGAGGTGGAGGTAAACAGATGCTCCAGCCCTGGCCCGTGCCCAAGGTCCTACTCAACCTGTTGTGATTGGGCTACTGGAGCCTTCAGAGGAATTCAGAGTCCACTTCTACCACTTGTTTGTAAATTTGGAGTCAGCCCTAAATAAGCACCTCCCTCATCCCCTATATTCAAGTACCAGGTCTTGTCAATTCCATTCTTGCATCTATTCCCTTCTCTCCACTCACACAAGCCCAGCCTAAAACACAGGTCCTCATCACCGATCATGGACTATGATGATGGTCTCTTAATGGGTCCCTCCCCATTCCAATCCATGCTCCACACAGGTACCAAGGGAGTCTTTCTAAGGCACACATCCAACCACGTCACTCCCTTCTCCAGTCTCTCAATGGTCTCTAGGCCAGGGAGCTTGAACCTCCTTTGGCTGTCATGGACCCCTTTGGCAGTTGGGTGATACCTACAGGCTCCTTCCCAGCGTCACACATGTAAGTTACTGGAGAAGATACATTTTGACCGGATGCTCATGAAAATTAAAATTCATTTATTACCATTCAAGTCCATGAAACACCTAAAATATATCCATGGACCTCTTAGGGTTCTGTGGAGACTAGGTTGGAAATCTCTGCTCTACAAGAGATCAAACTATCAATATCTGAATGAAAAATTATTCCAAATCACTAAAAATTATAGAACGAAGATTTTTTTAAGACTCTGAGAAACTACTTCATAGCCATCAGATTGGCTAAGATGCCAGAAAAGGAAATGACAATTGCTGGAATGGATAGAGGAAAACAGGCACTCTAATGCGTTGTTGGTAGTGAACTGGTCAACCCATTCTGGAAATGCCCAGTAATCGATTAAATTGCATTCCTTTTGGTTTACTCTTACCACTGATAATTCTGTGCCCCTAAAGAGACCCAAAAAAGGGAAAGCACCACTATGTACAAAAACATTTGTAATAACTTTTTTAGTAACAAAATGGAAAAGTTATAGTATGTGAATGTGATGGAAGATTATTGTACTGTAAGAAACAATGAAGGGCATGGTTCCAGAAAAACCTAGGAAGATGTGTATGAATTGATGCAAAATAAAATGAGCAGAACCACGAAAGTAAATGACAAAAATAACATTGTAAAGATGACCAGTGATAATCTAAAAGACTCGTGATGAATGTATTTCATATAGAGAACGGATGGATTCAGTTTAGACTGAAACCCATTTTCTTTTCTTTCTCTTTTTGGGTGGAATGTGGCTAACATGGGAAAGTGTTTTGTATGATTCTGAATCTTTGTAATAGACTTTGATTTTCTTGCTTTCTTAATAGATGAGAAAGGAGGAGAAGGAAAGGAACAAATCTGGAACTAAAAATTAAATAAAAATTGAATTTACACGAAAGGATCCCCACTCTACGATGCAGCACAAACTCCTCTGCCTTCTCAATTCAGCTCCCTTCTACCTCTCATTTCTGATTTCCCACAATTCCCCTTCACGCCCTCGATGGTCCAGTCAAATGGCACCCGGAGCCAATCTAGTGTTCCAGGATTAGTTCATGGGCATTTCCACTGGCTAGTCTCCACACCTGGGATACACTCCTGCATCTTCCACAGGCCACCTGCTGCATGGATCCTCCTTTCTGAACCTCTCATCTATTCACATTCTCTCCTTCTCAAGTTACTTTGAGGCAGCTAGTTTCTCTAGGAGACAGAGTCGAGAAGACTCGAGTTCAAATCCTACCTCAGATTCTTACTAGCTATGTAATGCTGGGCAAGTCACTTTACCTCTGTCTGTCTTAATTTCCTTATCTGTAAAGTGAAGACAATAGTCACATGAGTATCGAGATAATATAGATCAAGTGCTCAGCATACCATCAGTGATGTGTAAGTGCTAACCATCATTACTGCATGTCATAGAGTACCTCCTCACAAACTTTATCTTCCCCCAACAGAATATCAGCTCATGGAGGGCAGGGATCATTGCCATCTTGGCTTTATCATCTTGAAATTAAGCACCTAGTCAAGTGCTAGGTTGTTCGCAGTAGGGGGCTATTAAATATTTTACATTTTATATTAAATATGAGTTTAATTAATGGAGGTGCAGATTGGACTAGGTACATTCATACATTCAGGAAACGTATTGAGCACCTACACTTTGCCACATTCTGTACTAGTTAATGGGAGTACAAAGACAGAGGTAACTGAGCCCCCTGGGCTAGAGGAGCTTGGGTTCTTCTGGGACTCCAAGGACCCTTCCAATCCTATGACCCTACAGGTCCATATTCTGGCCCCTGAATCACAATGAAAACATCTTCCATAAAAGCCTTGACAAATAGCCCCCTGCCCTCTGGAGATGGCTGCTAGAGCCTGGTACTTTTCTTCATGGTGGGTGGAGAGACTTTCCAGCGTATTTTTTTTTGCACTGCTTCAAATAATTCTTTACTCTCTACAGGCACCAGATTGAGGCTTTTAATCTTTCTGGCATTAAAGGCTACTTTTTATGGGGTAATATAACAAAGCATCCCTTTAGGTCTATGCACCTTGATCCCTTCATCCTGTTCAGCTCAGTCTGGCCCAATCACTGATGCTCTTAAGTCACTTCCTTTGGGTGATCAGATTTCTAAGATTCACTTTCTAAATTGCAAGCAGAGCTTTGTCAAGCCACAATTTTGAAAATGCAGGTGTCTTAACCAATGGAGTCTCCTTGTTTAAAGCTAATTTTTAAAGTATTCCAGTTCTGTACTGAATGCCTAAAATAAGGTTTCTTTTCAATATATTCTTGAATGTCTTAGTCAAATAATGGCCCTTATGTTTCTCTCTACAGTTCAGAATGAATGAGTGAGGGTACTGGCTCCATCTGGCCTGGAGCCTTGATCAATCATCATACGTTAAGCCCTTAGTCATAGGGGCTGGGCCTAACCTGATTCCCCTCTTCCTTCTTTCTTGTGCAAGCCATGCTGGCCTTCTGTCAATAGATGCCCATTTCACTTTGTGACCATGGTAGCAATTAATGTTCTGAAGAGCCACAGCTTTTGTCAGAAAGTCAGAACCTCTCCTGCTACTCCCCTGGATCTTACATTCCTCTTTCAAATGTCCTCCTACCATGCTTCTCTATGGCTCAAGCTTCTGGGGACAGATTACCTTCTATTAACTCAGCTTGTCTAAACCACCCCAGTCAACTGATGAGAAGAGGCTTCCTAGTTGTTCTGACTCATTCATCACAGAACTTGCCCATTGGGACTGATCCACCATTTTCTTAGGCCCTAAACCAGACAGAAGAAAGTTTGGCAACAGCCTGGAGTCTACTATATATCACTGGAAGCTTCAAGTGCTGAAGGCTAGTTCCTCTTCAGGACAAATTCATGACCATCCTCAGTGGCTTCACCAAATTTGCATTCATTTATGAGAAGCAGTAAACAGGAAGTGGCAAAGAATGGAGGGGAAGAAGACCCAAGAGTATGAACATTTAGTGCTTTCTCCTCAGGGTGGGCTTTCTTTCTGCACTCATCTCAGATAATCTGAGGATGCAGAGACAGAAAAAGCTTAGCGATTCCCTTTTAAATCGCTGCTTTAGCCTTGCCCATCATAAATTGTGTTGAATTTCTCCAGGTATACTCGGAATAATTTTTTAACCTAAAGATCACATTCCTCCAGCCTTCTCTGGGACCTCATGGGCTTCACTAGACTAACTGTCCTGGGGGCTCCAGGACACACAAGAAGGTTTAGTTGATCTCATTTTAGAGATCAGTGAGCAGTGACTGGAAGGGAGTGGGTGGAGGTGACTTAACCTGTGGATATACAGTTACTCAATACAGAATGAGGACCAGAACCTGGTCTCCTGGCCCCAGACTGAACCCTCTTACCTTTATGTAACCCCTTCCAAGAGCTTTCTGGCTTTGGGCATTCAGGGACAGTTGACTTTATATTGTCTTCAGACTGCAAGTCTTCTTTAATGAACTTTTGCAAGACCTTCTTGCTACTAGCAACCAAGTCAGTTTACAAACTGCCAGAGTGACTTGTTTGCTGGTTTGTTTGTTTTAATGACATTATATCTTCTGTAGCAATAGGAATTTTTGAAAAATTAGACACAATTTTCGTTCTGAAGCTTAAACAGCACCTGAGAGGACTAGAACCAAAGGGCAGAAGTACGACCAAACACAGGCCCAAGGTGTTCCTTGTTCCCATGAAAGGGGCAGCAGGCAGGTCTTGATGACAGGAAGGCCATGCCTGAGGACTAACCCGGCCTCTGCTCCACACAGAGGGGGACAACTCCTTTGTGAGCCTGAAATTCTGCATCTGAAAAATGGAAATAAAGACAGAGCAGCATCCCCTCCCAGGGATGCTGGGAGGCCTGAACAAGATAACGTGAGGGAAGTGTGCTGTAAACATTGGAGCATGGAGCAAACGTCAGTTATCTTGTCTTCAGCGGAGCGCAGTGACTGGCCCATAGAATGCTCTTAATCAGTTCATGCTGACAGACTGACTCATTGCCCACCCCCAGCATCCTTGGAGCCCTGGGTCCTTCTGTGGACAGATGTCAAGCACTCATGGAGCCTCGAATAGTGTACAACATGGAGACCTGAACAGGTCACTGATTAACTGAAGTCTAGAAAAATAGCATTCCTGAGGAACTGCCACACACCTTGGTGTGACCCTGATCCACCCTCAGCTTCGTCCAGGTCACAAATGAGGGCTCTGAGGTTCCTTCCCCTCTGGGCTGGTTACCCTCAGCATGTGGATACATGTGACATAAAGGTAAGAGGGTTCAGTCTGGGGCCAGGGGACCAGGTTCTGGTCCTCATTCTGTACTGAGTAACTGTATACCCACAGGTTAAGTCACCTCCACCCACTCCCTTCCAGTCACTGCTTACTGATCTCTAAAATGAGATCAACTAAACCTTCTTGTATGTCCTGGAGCCCCCAGGACAGTCAGTCTAGTGAAGCCCATGGGCCTTTCTCAGAACCATGATTTTAAGTGCAGAAAATAAAATACTTAGGTTTACAAAGAAAGATAGTTATATTGAAATACAGTTGTCCAAATATTTAAAGAAGAAAACCATGAACCCCAAGCCTGAAGCCTTCACCTTAAAGCATTTCTGTTCTCGACAAGTTCTCCTGTGCTATGAATCTGTCTGTCCTGAATGCACTGACTGCTATGAGGGGAGAAGGGCCTGAAACAGAAAAGTGTCCCCAGGAAAAAGGAGCCAGACTGCATCCTCAGGCAGGTCCCTGCTCCCCTCCACCTCCATAAAAGGAAAACGTGGACCTAGAGGACCTCACAATCTCCAGCAGGAAGGACATCAGTTCTCTTCAGTGACTGTGCAGTTGTCCTTAAAGCTCAGAAAGCTGTGGTTTTGTCCAAAGGGCATGACCTAGGGGTCCCCATGGCTCCCCTGCAAGCCAGGCCTGGGCTGTCTTATCTCCTCAGACATACCCCCAGGCTTCCATTCTTAGCCTGCAGAGTCAAAGGCAGAGGACCCTGCCCCTGCAGTGTTTACCCCTATCTGCCTCTCCCATGTGTGGCTTCTTTCTCTGTGATCCTCTCCTGGTGGCTGATCCAACTCCTTCTGTCCATCTGTGCTGCTTCCAGAAAGCCCTGTTGGGCTGCCCTCTCTCCCTTGTCTGCAGTGTTTGCTCCTTCCTACTCTCTCCTTCTAGAACCCCAATGAAGCTCTGCTTCTCCAGCTGTGCTTCTTGGGAGCCCTGGACCGCTTCAAAAAGTAGAGCTCTGGACAAGGGTCTTGTCCTTTTCCTTTGGAAAATGGGGATGTATTTGGAATCCAGCCAGAAAGAATGTTCAGGCAACACGGCCTCCCCAGAGAGTCTGGGGCACCAGTAAAAGGAAGGTTTTGTCTGTTTCTCTGCTTGTTTGGGTGTTTCATGGCTAAGGCAGGCACGTGGCTCCAGAGCTTTCTTGGTTTGGAATATGGGCATCTCCAGAGTCCCAACACCACAGCCATCTGCTCTCTGCAGAGGTGGGCAGCCCTTCTCGGTGTCCCCTGGAGAATAACTGTCCCTCTCCAGACTGCAGACCTTCCCTCTCATCCCAGACTAACTACACAGCTTTCCCTCCTCCCCCGACTTGCTTGGCTGTTCAGTCGTTTTTCAGTCATGTCTGACTCTCTGTGGCCCCATTTGGGGATTTTACGGCAGAGCTACTGGAGCAGTTTGCATTTCCTTCTCCAGTTCATTTTATAGATGAGGAAACTGAGGCAAACAGTGTGAAATGATTTGCCCAAGGTCACACAGCTAGTATCTTTGACCAGATTTGAATTCAGGTCTTCCTGACTCTAGGTCCGGTATTCTATCCACTGAGTCTCTTAGCTACCCTTGCCCCAGGTAAATAACATTCCCACTCCAAACAACATGCTTCTCCCAGGCCATCTCCCCTGCCCACCCTACCAAGGTCCTCCATGAGAACCCCAGATTAAAAAAATCACTTCATTTGCTGTGTGCATCATTTTGTTTCCTATTTCAGCACTCACTGGAATCAGGGGGGCTGAGGTCCAATTCCCACCTCATTCAATTTTCTGTCCAAGACACTCAGTACTTTGTCCTGAAGACTTAATAAGCATGCCTGGCTGCTTACAGTAGGTGTTTAAAAATTGCTTGTTCACTTGATTTAGCCAACGAGGACTCAGTTTCTCCATCTGTAAAAGTAATAAGGGGGTGAGACCAGCTGGCTTCTGAGGCTTCTAGCAGATCCAGAGCCTCAGGGCACAGCTGTCTCACCTCTCTCTTTGTAGCCCAACCCCTAGTCCAGGGACTAGCCAGAGCATAGAAGGACCTCAATGAAGGTACATTGATTTGAGATGAACTGATTCTGGAGGAAGAAGATGACCGTGCTCTTGTGCTTCTAGCCAGGAGGGACACCGGGGCAGAAGCTCCTTGTGCTTTTGTTCTCAAGGTGAACAACAAACCATTCCTCTTCAGGCCTGCAATTTCTAACTAGTTTTGACTTAACAGGATTCTGCAGAAACCACCCAAGCATGACACATTCCCAGCAGACTGAGACCTGTTACCATCCATCCCAGGCAGCAGAGAGTCATCAGAGGATTAAGAAAATGGCATCTCACAGACACCAAGAAGTCACCAGAGAAAATGATGCTTCTAGAAGAGCCTTCAAGGAAGCGCTTTTCAAAACATCTATGAATGTCACCCACAGCCAAGGAAAGCCTCAGCCCTGGTTCTTCCCAGGACTGGGCCAAACACTTCCCCCCAGAACACACCCCAAGGACTCCAAACCCTTGGACAAGCCTTCTTTTCTGCCTTTCAGGGCCTGCTGACTTTCTTCCTCATCACTTAGGCTTTTCTCTGATCCTCATGGCCATCCCTTTTATCAGCCTTGAAACAATTGGACTCTCTCCTTGGTACCTTTTTGAGGACAGAGTTCACCCCACAAATCTGAAGTCATCCCCATACTATGGGCTCATGACCCCAAGGTCCAGCCAGGGTGAACAGTGGTGAGACGTTTAGAGGTGAGGTCAAGGAGAAAAGGGGTTGTGCACCCCAACCCAGGACTGAGCTCAAGCTCCAGCACCCACCTCCTGGGTGTTCCCATGAGAACACCATGAGGTCCCTCAGGGAGAGTCACATCCAAAATATAACCCAACTCTCTCTGGAGGACTATGGCTTTCCTTCTGGACAGAAGTGGTCTTCATAGGCCAGAAAGAACTTATATGAACTGATGCTGAGTGAAAGGGGCAGAACCATGAGAACTTTGTACACAGCAACAACCACAGTGTGTGAGGAATGTTTCTGGGACACTTAGCTCTTCACAGCAATGCAGGGATCTAAAATATTTCCAATGGACTCTTGAGGCAAAATACCTCCCACATCCAGAGAAAGAACTATAGGGCTAGATTGCAGAAAGAAGCAGACAAAGTATACTTTCTCTTTGGTTATATTTGGTTTGGTTTGGTTTTTCTCATGGTTTCTCACATTCATTTTAATTCTTCTACGCAACATGACTAAGGTGAAAATGTGTTTAGTAAGAATGTTTGTGTAGAATCCATATAAGATTGCATGCCATCTCAGGGAAGGAGAATGGGGGAAGGAAGAATAGGGAGGGGAAGAAAATCTAAGATTTATGGAAGTGATTGTAGAAAACTGAAAATAAACACATTAATTAATAAAAAATTAAAAATAAAATAATTTTTAAAAAAATAATAAAAAAGAAGTGGCCCTCATGCAGCATTTTCTCAGAGAACATCCCAGGAGATGTCCCAGGAGAAGGTGGGCCTGTTATCACACCACCTTCCCCATCCTAGGAGCAACTGAATCTGTATGTGTGCAGGTATACATACATATACACCACCCCCTCCACCAGAGCCTGATTGGCAGATAGGTGTAACAGTGCCCCGTCTGTGCCATGGTGCATCTGATCTCTAATGGGGGAGGAGGGTGACGCTGAGCTGGGCTTTCCCTAGGGGTCCACCCTGGCCCCTCTTAGGTTCAATAGCCTAAGGCTTCATGATTCCATGACCTTTCCCAGCAGATCATTAGATACTCACTAAGGCCCTCTCAATCCTTACAAAAAATGAAGCCATCTTTTGGTTTAGGGAGAGAAAGCTTACTTCTGAATGGAGCCCTTACTGCTTGGCCAGACCAGCTATCCACAAAGCTCAGTTTAGGGAGGGGGAAGTATCCAACTTAGTAATATGTGAATTAAGCAAGTATTTTTCTATTTGATAAGCAGAATAAATGACAAATATTTTAAAAATTTTAGTTTTATGATATGGCTGGTTGCAGGGCAGACAAAGAGGTGAGAAGGCAGCTCATGGAAGAAGAAAAACAGGAAGAGACAGAGACAGAGAAAGGTCAGGAGACATTTGCATCTAGGGACAGAGATAGAGAAAAGCACTGTGAGTTTTCTGATTGGGGAAGGAAGGGTTGGCAGAGCCTACTAGGCTTAAAAATGTGAAAAGGTTTTTCATGATGCTAGAGTCAGAAAGGGCCTTGGTCATCACAGGGCTCAATGATGAAAGCCAGAAAGATCACTCAGATGAAAGAGGCAGAGCTTAGACCACTGTTGCCAACATACTCCACTCCATTCTCCCTTTCACCCCATCAAGGGCAGAGAACACAAGATTTGGAGTTAGTGTCCTGGGTTCAAATCTCAGCTCTACTATTCACCCCCTTTAGGAAATTCCCTTCCATTCACTAGGCCTCAGTTTCCTCCTTTGTAATATGAATGGGCCAGGACTCTATGATCTCTAAGGTGCCCCTACCTCTGGTTTGATTTTCCTATTTATTTATTTTGATTTAAAAGAAACTAATCCTGGGTGGCAGAGGAAGATGGCAGAGAAGAAAGATGCATATATTCTAGTGCTTCCCCCACAGCCCAAAAAACACCTGTAAAAAATGACTCTCAACAAATTCTAGAGCAGTAGAAGCTACAGAACAATGGAGTGAAGAGGTTTCCAATCAAAATTAACCTGGAAAGCCAGTAGGAAAGATCTATCTCACAGGACGTTGAGTGGAGTGGGGTCCAGCCCTGGCCACACAGCACTGGGAGGAACAGGACTTGAACAGACCTCCGGGGCAGAATTCTCTAGCAGGGAGGGTCCAAGATCCCTCAACCCACAAGCAACAAAGAAAAGTCCAAAGGTAAGTGTGGGAGAGCTTTCCCAGCTTGGCTGAGAGGGGAATGGGGTTCCCCCAGCACTAGCCCCAGGTAGTGGCGGCAGCAGTAAGAGTGGGAAGCTGGCTGCTACCCTGGCTACAGAAGCATCCTGGGTCCACTGTCCAGGCAGATCAGATTAAAGCTTTTAGTGGAATTGAGCAACTGACCTGAACCTCAGCCCTCAGTGGTGGCCTTACCCCCACCCAAAGCCCCTGGGGGAGTTTAGCAGCTGATCTGGATCTCAGCCTTGAGCACGTACTGGGGAGAAGAGGAGCACTGGACCTTCCTCTTGACAGAGGATTCAGAAGTAAAGTAACTGCCTCGGAAAATGCCCAAAAAAGGAGAAAAAATAAAAACATAGAAGATTACTTTCTTGATGAACAGGTGTCTCCTTCCATCCTTTCAAACGAGGAAGAACAAGGGATACTGTCAGAGGAAGTCAAGGCCTCTGCCTCCAGTTCCTCCAAAATGAATATGAAATGAGCTCAGGCCATAAAAGAGCTTGAAAAGCATGTCCGTAGTCTGCTAAAGGAGAACCAAAAATGCTGAGGAAAATAGAACCTTTAAAAAGAGGCTAACTCAATAGGAAAAAGAGGTCCAAAAAGCCAATGAGGAGAAGGAGGATTCAAAAAGCAGAATTAGCCAAATGGAGAAGAAGGTTCAAAATCTCACTGAACAAAATAGTTCTTTAAAAGAGAGAATCGAGTTCAGGGAAGCTAATGACTATGAGATAAACCAAGAAGTTAGAAAACAAAACCAAAAGTTTGAAAAAATAGAAGATAATGTGAAACAACTCATTGGAAAAACAAGTGACCTGGGAAATAGATCCAGGAGAGATAATTTAAAAATCATGAGACTACCTGAAAGCCATAATCAAAAACAGAGTCTAGACTTATCTTTCATGAAATTATCAAGGAAAACTGCCCTGATATTCTAGAACCAGAGGGCAAAATAAGTATTCAAGGAATCCACCGATCACTGCCTGAAAGAGATCCAAACAGAGAAACTCCTAGGAATATTGTGGCCAAATTTCAGAGTTCCCAGGTCAAGGTGAAAATATTGTAAGCAGCTAGAAAGAAACAATTCGAGTATTATGGAAATGCAATCAGGATAACACAGGATCTGGTAGCTTCTACATTAAGGGATTGAAGGGCTTGGAATAGGATATTCCTGAAGTCAAAGGAACTGAGATTAAAACCAAGAATCACCTACCCAGCAAAACTGAGTATAATACTTCAAAGGAATAAATTATCATTCAGTGATATAGAGGACTTTCAAGCATTCATGATGAAAAGACCAGAACTGAATAGAAAATTTGACTTTCAAACACAAGAATCGAGAGAAACTTGAAAAGGTAAACAGGAAAGAGAAACCATAAAAGACTTTCTAAAGCTGAACTGTTTACATTCCTACATGGAAAAATAATATTTGTAACTCTTCAGACTTTTCTCAATATTTGAGTAGATGGGGGGATTATACATACACATATACATACACACACATATAGACAGAGACTACAGGTTGAGCTGAATCAGAAGAGATGATATACATAAATAAAAAATATAAATTAAGGGGTGAGGGAGGAAAATACAGGGAGGAGAAAGGGAGAAATAGAATGGGGCAGGCTATCACTCATAAAAGAGATAAGAAAAATCTTGTTCAATGGATGAGAAAAGGGAGAAGGTGAGAGGGGAAAAGTGAAACTATTTTCTTCACATATGGCTTAAGGAGGGAATAACATGCTCACTAAATTTGGTAGAAAATCTATCTTACACTACAGGAAAGTAGGGGAGGAGGGGACAAGTGGGGTGAGGGGAATGATAGAAGGGAGAGCAAATGGATGAAGGGAGTAACTAGAAGTAAATATTTTTGGGAAGGGACAAGGTCAAATGAGAGAATTAAAGAAAAGGAGGGGACAGGGTAGGATAGAGGGCAATATAATTAGTATTACACAATATGATTATTACGAAAGTCTTTTGAAAACGACATATATATAGCCTGTATTAAATTGCTTGCCTTCTCAGTGGGGATAGGGAGGGAGGTGACGGAGGGAGAGAAGTTGGAATTCAAAGTATTAGAAATGAATGTTGAGAATTATTATTGCATGTAACTGGAAAATAAGAAACACAGATAATATGGTATAGAAATTTATCTTGCCCTACAAGAAAAGAGAGAAGATGGAGGTAAGGAAAGGGTGTTATGTGATGGAAGGGAGGGTATGTTAAGGGAAGGGGTAATCAGAATGCAAGTTGTTATGGGGTTGGGGGGAGGGGAGAGATGGGGAGAAAATTTGGAATTCAAAATTTTGTGGAAATGAATGTCAAAATCTAAAAATAACTACAATTAAAAAACAAAACTGATCCTTAAAAAAGAAAAAGCAAACGTTACCAGAACTTGCCATTTTCAAATATTTAATTCCACCTAGAAGTTTTAGACAGACAGGAAAGTGGGTGTTTTTAATTTTGTTTTAGGTTTAGAAGTGTGAGCTGTGTTGGAAATCTTCTAGATCCCTCATTTTTACTAGAGGAACACTAGTCTCCCATTGAGAAAAGCATTGGAATGTCCCCTCCTTGGGCGTTGCTGAGAAAAGTGGGAGAAGGAAAGGCCTGAACCTGAACTCCTGCCCTTTGGGACCAATTGGATTCAGCAGACAAAAGCCCAAATCGGAGGGTCCTCAGCAAAGGAGCAGAGGGTGGCCTAACACTTCAAGTATTGTGAGGAAAAAAGTGGACCCTGGCAAGGGCAATACACACACACACACACACACTCTCATATATTCACACATATATATACTCATGCGTATAGTCATACACTCACATAAATAAACACACTCACACATACTCACACAAAAGCATACATACACACATGCAGAGTCACACACACACATGCTCACATATGCTCACTCGCACGAACACACACTCACAGTCACACACACAAAATCACACACTCACACAAACACAGTCACACACTAACACATACATACACACACAAAGTCACACTCACACTAACACACACATTCACTCACACACATACACACACACACATACATACACACTCACTGAATCACACACACTCACGTACACACACACATACACAGAGTCACACACAAACACAGTCACACACACTCACATGTACACACATACACACACACTCACACACGCACGCACAGCCCTTGATGCTTCTGGTCCTTCTGAGGGGCACAGAGGATGCATGGCTTTATGCTCCCCAGTGGTTGAAACTGACCCCAAGAGAACGGACTACCTGGGGGCAGCGACTCACCTTCACTGGGGGTAGCCCCTCTGATGGGATGCTGGGGGGATGGGAGAGGCTCCGACATGGTGTTCCACTCAGAGGAGGGTTGAACCAGAAGCACCTGAGCACTGTCACCTCTGGAATTATTGTATTCCATGAGTCAGTATTTTTTCTGCCTTCACCTCCAGAGACCATTGCTCAGAAGTGCCTTGATATCTCTCTCCCAGAGCCAGGAATTGGGCCACCGTGTCACTCTGATGTCAGAGAACATTCATTAAGCATCTACCATGCATCCAGCTCTGTGCTAAGTACCAGGGATACAAAAAGAGACAATGCACCATCTCTGCCCCCAGGGAGCTCCCATCTGACAGATCTAATCCCACAGCAGGCTTGCTCCTTTTCCACCTCATGGCTCAGGGTCACAATGGAAACAACACCCTTTGGATGCTCCTAGAGGAACCCCGGCATCAACAGCCCTATAGGAAACCAAGGGGAGCCCTGCTAGGGGCTTCTCATTGCAGCCCCTCTGAAAGAGGGAAGTTCATGGGCTTCTCTCAGGTTTCCTTCACCCCAAGAGGATCACAGGTCCTGTACCAGTGCCAGGGCGGTGCCAATCTGCTGAAGAGGGAGAGGATGGGCCGAGGTTGTGAGAGGTAACCCCTGACCCTGCCCATGCTTCCTTCCCCAAGGAAGAGCCAGACCTGGGTTCCCGCCGCTGAGAGGTGGTATACTGAGGGCCAAACAGGACCACCTATGACTGAGTGAGGGGCGCAGGAAGGCAGCTCGACACAGCTCACAGGAGATGGGTTTGCCATCAGTAACACTGGATTCAGATCTAATCATTCAGTGGCTGTGTGTCCCCAGCCAAGTCGTTCACCCCTTCGGAGCCTCTGAGAACAGAGATTCCCTCAGTAACACAAACAGTGAATGGGAGAGTGGAGCTCCTTCCAGGGGCAGCCTTTTCCTTTGCCAAAGATCTCTAATTATCAGGGAAGTTCTTCCTTCCATTGGTCAAGGACAGCCTCTACAAGTCCCCCCCTGGGGTACCTCAGTCTTCCCTCCTTTGGCCAACGATCCCCACTGTCTTCAACCCATCCATGAGCATGGCCCACGCTGGTGCCCTCCTTTGGACACTCACCAGTGTGTGCATACCCTTCCTAGAAGAGCACCTAGAACCAAAGCTAGCACTGCAGCTGATGTCTAACCTGAGCAAAAGGCAGGGGGGCCTGAAGCCCCTTAGTCCTGGATGCTGGATTTCTAATACAACCTAAGAACTCACTGCATATGTCAACTGGTTCACTGTCTGCTAACCCCTCCCAATCTAGACCTTTCTGTCCTTTTTTTAAAGGTGAACTCAACGTCTACAAGTCAGGTGCACAGGCGTGACACATATATATGTACATGCATGTGCATGAGCACATGTGCACACCCACACATGTATGCATACACATGTATGAACACACATGCACATGCATATATATACACATGCACACATACATACCCCTCTCTCTCCTCAGACCACACACACTCTTACCTACTGCTTCCTGTGTCTGACAGCCACCTGAACTTTATTTAAAATGTCTCTGAGGATATTCTCTAAGAGCATTTTCCCCATCATCTCATTAACAGTCATGCACATGGGAAGGTCTCGCAGATCCCAACATACCTTTTTAGACCTAGGCAAGCTTGAGGTCACAGAGCGCCCCCTCCAAGATTCACTGAAGAGGTCAGAGGGGGAGTCAACATTGGATTCCGGCTCGTAGAAACCCAAACCCTCTCTCAAACAGCGTTTCCTAGCGAGGGCAGCAAAGGGCTCTGGAGAACAGCTAAGCCTCAGGACCAAGCCCCCAAGGGTCCACTGCACAGACCTCAGGTAGACAACTGTCTCCTCACTCATCAAGGAACTTCAGGAAGCTTCCTTCATCTTCCACAAGCCCCTTTTTCATGTTTATCACAAAGTGTCACTCAGATGGACTTACAGCTACTGAAAAGGTCTCTAAAACTATGTTTGAAATGAGGTTTAAAAGGGGTGGATCACTGAACAAGAGATGGGCCAGGGGCAAGGGGCCTACAGAAAAACTAAGGCTTTAGGACCAAAAATGGTTATGTCCTGGGCATCAGAGTGATAGATGCCCACCTTGAATATTGTGGCTCTTTCTTTAGGAAATACTCTCATCCCTCTACTTTCTCAAAGGTTCAAACATAGTTACTTTTCTGAATAGAGAAAGTCCTGAAATCAGGACAAGACCTCGGATCCAGCTGAGTCTCTTGGACTTTGCAGGAGAATCCACAGCACTGCCTGGGCTGGCAGAGATATTGAGCTCCCCCCACATTCCAATAATCATTCACAGGAGGTGGCAAGGGAATGTTTCTCTCCTGTGTCTCTGATTACAAGGGAACATCTTGGAATTTTGCTTAGGGATGTCCAATAATAGACTACCTCCACTTCCCGGCCAAAAGGATTCATTCTGGGAACTGGGGAGCACTCAGTTAGGAAAGCTGAAAGATCCTGTCAATGTATTCAATTCGTTCCTTCAATTCACAGAGCTCTGGAAGAGCCACCCATCTACAGAAATGCGGATGGATTCATATTTACTCAAGGGTTCTGATCTCTGCTGTTCCTACGGAGCAAGCATCTCTCCCAGATCTCCACAGACAACAATCCTTCAAGAAGAGTTGGGGGGTCTCATGTCTCCATACCATAAACCACAAAAGAAACATAAGATTTCATGAGCTCACAAACAACAGTGCCAGGTGAAAAATCCACCCATCATCCCATTTTCCAATTGGCATCCATGTCAAAGGTCAAGTTTTAAATGGAAATCAATCAGCAAACAAGGTTCCGAAAGCCCCTTGTAGCCCCTTGGAGGTCCAGGGAAAGAGTCACTGTCAGCCAATGAATGGTCTTCAAGACACAAAGTCTGCTGGGAAATGGAGGTCAGAAGGACACAGCCTCCAATGCAGTGACCAATGGCTGTGTCATAGGCTCAGATATCTACGATGCTGGGCAATCACAGCTAACCTTTCTCTAATTGCTTCGTGACAAGAACTTCCTATAACAAGATGTGCAAGGATTCCTACCCTCATTTACAGATGACCAAAAGGCTCCACAGGCACACATGATTGACAGGACCAAAATCAAGCCAATCCAACAAATGTGTTGAGTAGCCCCCAGGGCATGTAGATCACTGGATCCTGGGTCTAGAGCTGGATCTTGGGCTGAGAACTAGAAGGAACCTGAATGACACCGCTGGGTCCAAATTCCACCTCAACTGCTTACTATGGGGCCCTGGACAAGTCCCTTAACTTCCATTTGCCCCAGTTTCTTCATCTATAAAACAGAGACTATAATGGTACCCATCCCCCAGGGCTGTTGTGAGGATCATGTGAATTCTCATTTATTTATGAAGTTCTTTGCAAACCTTCATGTGCAGATAAATGGCTACTATTATTCCCACGAATGTTAGGAAAGATCCAAGTCAGCACCTCACAGCGGAAGATGAGAGAGATAGCTAAGGAACTTGGAGAAGGTCTGGCCTGCATGGGGCAAAACCAGGAAAACTTGACCTTCGGAGAAATCCAATAAGCATCTACAGTTAATGGCTGGTCTGATCAGCTTGACAAGTACAAGGGGAAGCAGCTGTGGCTAGACAGAAGCAAAGCATCTGAAAACGACCTCAGGGGCCTAGTGGACTGCAAGTTCAATATGATTCAGCAGTCTGACAGTTGGTCACCCAGTGCACCGAAACGACCTGCCTGAATCCTGTCTACCCTGAATGATTTTGTGAGCAAAACCACAGCTTTCCCAGGAGGTAGCTATTGCTAGGCTTGGTCAATAACAGTAAATGCATGATGTGTAATTTCGGGGAACTGAAATGAAATCTGTCCCCAGACTTCAGGGGATTCTATCACCTCCTGCCCTGTCACTGACAGAATGCCCTATCGAAGTGATTTCAGTGAATCAGCAGCAACATATTGTTTTCTGATTTTTCTTCTACTTGTACCATGGGACCAACCACAGGATTTCCTGGGGCCAGCCATGTGACTCCAGACTTGTAAAATTATCATCAGGCACAATAGTAATATGGACAAGACAGTCCTACTCAGTTACATGGACTCAGTGATCAGGGACTGCCTCTTCAAGCGCTACAACTCACAGTTCACGGCTCACTCCTGCTGGCCCAGGCTCAACCACTTTTGCCCATGGCCTCCCATCAAGTCACCACCAGAAGTTCTCCTCCTGGAGGCCTACTGGAGGAGTAAAGTGTGCCCCACCCTCCCAACTCAAGAATAAAGGGAAGAGACAAAGTTTTCACAAACTCTAAGTTAAGTGAAAGTTCAGAAGTGAGACTAGATAGGCCTTTATTTCTCCAGCCATGCATTCGAGAAGCATTTCTTAGTCACCTTCTATGTCTGACCCTTCTTTAGGCACTAGGGAGGTCAAAACAAGAAGACCTTTGGGAAACTTAGGAAATTATGGAAATTTAGGGATTTACTCTATTTTTTTTTTGTATCTGTCTTAACTGGGTCTTGCTATTGGCCATTCTCCAAGATTATCATCAGATTTTTGATTAACTTTTCTAGGTAAATATCAGATATGGTGACTTCATTATGTTATAATGTTTGCCATTAACTAATTTTAGGATATACATTTATTCCCAGAAAGTAGAAATTTTTGAACCTTTTGTCCTTTCTGAAGACTAGTGGAATAGTGACCTCCACCCAGGACTTCTATTTCCTGCACAGAGGGACTTGACCGAACTCAAACCACTCATTTGAATGGTATCCTGTTCCCTCTTTTCTTTTTCAGGTCTTTTAGTATCCCTCCTATTCATCTATTAATTATTGCTCTAGGCAACTGTTAGGTACAATTAGACTGAGATCTTTGGATAAGTCTGGATTTGGTGAAGCCAATTGTCATTGGGGGATCAGTCAATGAGGCATTGATAGTGGTGTTCCTGAGGATGAAAACACAACACTCTGCACTACTGAAGAGGTCCCAGCTGTTTCCCATCAGTCATTCTCAGCATACTTCAGCTTTAAGGAAACTAAAAGTTTCACAGGAGTATCTGAGGAGAAATCAGAGGCAGAACTGTTCTGAGAGTAGAAAATAAAGATTCTCTAAATATTCGAAAACCCCGGTCGCTGCTCTGACTGCTTATTATTCAGATATGATTTCTAGGGAGAATAATCACCCAGCTGTCCTTTTCCATGACACTGAAATGCTCCTTAATCAAATGTGATGACTTGAGGAAGGTTCATTCCATCTGCACCAATCTATGGAGAGAGGCTTTAGTCCGTTTAAAAAGGAGGGGAGGAGAGAGGATAATTACGGATCAGTGATACCTCCTGATTTTCCATGTTATGGATGAGTTCTCCAGAATTTTAATTTGGGATAAAATCTATTTTCTCTGATATAGACTGGTTATTCTTAAGAAAAGATAGAATTTCAGGGTGACAACAAACTGATTAACCTCAAAGTTAATGTCTGATTGGATCTAATGCCACATTAGAAAGAACACTTACCCACATTCAGTTCCATTATTTGGAAGCTCATGTATGCATCTTTTCTTGCATCTGAGCCTGCTCCGATGATATATAAACAGAGACCCAATAAGTTTCTGATTGTGATCATTGCAAGATATGTTGGGGGGTGTCCCCCAGTGAATGACTTCATTTCTAAACAGTTCATTTCAATTTGTATTTCTCATGCCAGAATGCCACCCACTGAAGCACCCAAAACAATGTTAGTATTATTTTTAGTTCTTAATGACCTGGACTTGCCAATTCATTTTGCCCTTTATTTTTTAAAAATGCATAGCCAATTCTAAGGAGGAGGCCACTCTTATTTCCTGCTGGAGATCACCATTCATAGATTCATATGAAGTAGCATTGTACCCTGGATTGTTCTTTCCCTTGATTAGCAATGCCACCAAGGGTTATTTCCGATGGAATACCCTTTCACCACTTCAATCAGCTATTTATGCCGTAACCACAATGAGAGGGCTTCTGTTCTCTCCCCACCATGTGTTTAGGGCACTCATCCTCCATTCAAACTCATGGTCATCTTGGATGATCTTGGATACCAGGTGAACATCATAGGCAAGGATCCATAGGAATATGAGAACCTATGAGTCTATTTGTTACAGAAATAGTATACTAGGCTGGGATAGGAAATAGTCAACTTTCATTTATCCATGTTCATAGAAGGATTTGGTGATTCAGACCATCCATCACTGGGTGTTTTAATAACTATTGTGGACCTCCCCAACTTGTGAAAGAGATCTGTTCGAAAAGATCCTGGGCAAGTAGCATGGTGAATGGAAAGGTACGCATTGGGAGGATTTGAGTTTCTTCATCTATAAAATAGAGATAATCATATTTGCATTGCCTACCTCCCAGGGCTGTTATGAGGAAACTGTTTTATAATCCACAAAGTATGAGATCAATAGGAAAATGTGTGAGGATGATTTTCTGTCTCTCCCCTATTTCTGGAGAGAAATAGTGTAACTATCCTCTTTGAAAGCAGACTGGGAGAGTCAGCTTGATGTTGTGGTAGCGAAAGGTTAGCTCCTCTAGCCCAAAGACCCTCCTCAAACATTGCCCCCTCCAAGAATCCCATCAAATGAAGAGAATTTTAGTATGGGCACAAGGGAATGAGAGGCTCAATGGTTGTTCCCAAATGTTGCATATGTTTGTGTGATCTACCCATTCCTGATCAATGGTCAAATAGTCTGTGGTCTGAAGATAGAGAGAATGAGGCCATCTTCACATCATACTTGGCCTTTGTATTGAAAATCATCTTGAAGTCTTTCCTTTCATGGAATGTCACCAGAATAGAGCCATTCACCATCATTCCTTAAGTCTTTGCAAAATGCATGTTCTTGAACTCAGTTCTACTACAGATGGTGGGAGGCAGGACTATTCAGCACACCAGGGATTCATGATTTCTTTGGTATGGATGCTCCCTCCTCAAATCAATCAATAAACATTTAGGAAGTGCCTACTATGTGTCAGGCACTGTGCTAAGCACTGGGGACATAAAGGAAGGCAAAAGAAAACCCCTGCCTTCCAGGAACTCACAGTCTAATCCTACACATTGAGACCCACCAGTGACTTAACTGTGTATCTCAAAGAGTTACTTTGCCAAGAATTCCATCTCTCTGCGGTCAAGTTGGTAACATTTCTCTCCCCTCATCACTACATACACACACACACACACACACACACACACACGCACGCACACACACACACACACACACACACACACACACACACACACCACCAGGAACACAGTTGAGCCAGACCTCATATAGACTAATTGTTGCACTGTCACTTCAGTCATGATCCCATTTGGGGTTTCCTTGGCAGAGATACTACAGTTGTTTGCCATTTCCTTCTCCAGATCATTTTTATTGATGAGGAAACTGAGGCAAACAGGGTTAAGTCATTTGCCCAAGATCACATGGCTACTAAGTGTCTGAGGCCAGATCTGAACTCAGGCCTCCCTAACTCAAGTCCAAGATACTATCCACTGTGCCACCTACCTGCCCCATATAGATTACGGTTATGGGTAAAGCCTCTTGATAAAACCTCCCACATTTTGAGTCCCATTATCACAACATTTGAGAACCCAAGGTCACCTCCATGTCTTCACAAAGCAAAAGAGGAGCGGGCGGTGGACATCAGACACTTATTTTCTACATGGTAAAAGGATTCCTTAGGAATCTTTTAGTGGTACTCTGCAGTCAAAGGGATTAACTATCAAGTCAATATATCTTTGTGCCTATACATACAAACAGGTATTAAGGTTGAAGTGGATTTTAAATTGGTATGAACTGCTAACATGAATTTAGCTTTTGAAAATACATTCCAACTCATCGACTATGAGCCTGAGAGCTCAGATGAGTACAGAACTGCTGGTGGAGTGGTTCACTTTAATCCGAGAAAGATAATAGACTTGTTCTCTTGCCTACCAATAATGGCACTGATTTCCAATGTTTCCATTACTGCCACTGGTGTCCTGACGCTACTGGGCCCACAGAATGACAGTGAACCTTTAAGAAAGAAAGCTTCAATGGTTCTCCTCTGAGACAAAACTGAGTCTTTGTCCAAACAGGCAGTTAAGTAAATAGCCCAATCCTTAGCTACTGAATTCAGGTAATTGTCTTACTCATTTGTCCCATCCAGCATCCTTACAATAATGATGCCCACCATTACTAGAGGGGTTGGAGGTATGGGATGCCCATAATGGAAAACAAGCTCACTGAAGTACCCTGGGAGGTAAGGCCTACAGGAATCTCCCCTTTATAGAGGAGGAAACCGAGGTTCAGAGAAACACCATGACTTGTTCACGGCCATTCAATGGACTAGTGTTAAAGGTTAAATCTGAACTCAAATCTTCCTGACTCTAGATCCAATGCTCTGTCCACTATATCACCTGGCTGGTAGATTTCCCAGGATTCATTTGTTGTTCAATCATTTTTCAGTCATATCTCACCCTTTGTGACTTTATATGGGGCTTTCTTGACAAGGATACTAAAATGGTTTTCTTTCTCCATTTCCTTCTCCAGTTAATTTTACAGATAAGGAAACTGAGGCAAACAATGTTAAATGACTAGTCCAGGGTCACCCAGCTAGGGTCTGAGGACAGATCTGAACTCAAGCAGATGAGTCTTCCTGACTTCAGGACTAGCACTCTATCCACTGCCCTTCCTAGGATACAGTTGGACCTTAATAAAGGTTTTTTGACTACTAATTGATGGACTGCTGCTACCTCATTGCCAATGAGCATAAACCGAATCAAAATTTGCCAACACTGCTGCCAGTTAAGGGCTCTCCATGGCAGCTGTCCCTTTCCTCCTAAGGAAGGTGAATCACTAATATAGGGGAGAGGGAATTCGGTACTGCAATATGGAGAGAACAGAGGACCAGCACCAGTCCTAGAGCTGGAAGGGAATTTGGACATCATTTGATGGTTTTCTAATCTACACATTTTATGGATGAGGGCCATGATACCCACACAGATGAGTGCAGTGACTTGACCAAGATGACACAGATACTAGGTCACAGTCAGTATTAGAATCTATTTCTCCTGCCTAGAAATCCAGTCCTCTTTCCATGGCACTATACAGTTTTTCCCCATATAGTTTAAGCTATTTTGTACATAATGCCTTTCACGAGCACAATACAGGTAAAGAGAGAATGAAGATAATGACATCTGGTGCTGTAACAGCTCCTTGGGAGCATCCCTTAAGTGCTAGGTCATGGTGGACACTTGCTTCTCTCTTCTTTACCTATGTGATTCTTTGCAGAAAGGGTACGGCCAAGCCAGGGTGAGTCAGCTCCAAGGTGAAATACTTAATGGGATTGAGTCTGATGCAATCTCCAGCCAGGGGCTGGTTCAAAATGGATGAAACTAGTCTTGATAGATTCCTGAAATATGCATTCTGAATTCTGGCCCAAGAAACTCAGCAAAGTGATAGTAAGTATGTAGCAGCTCTTTCATGAGACAGACAGGAAAACGAGGTTATGCCCCAGCCTTGCGTCTGCTGCCCATTGACTGGCAGGCTTGCCTCTGAAAATCAACATGTTTGTCAAAGATGGTGATAAGGCAAAATGAAAATGAAAGCCCAATTAGGTCTCTTGTTCTAAAGCTGATCAGCCTGCTTGCAAGAGTGATCCATTGCTGCCCAGGTCACATATCCATGCAAGAAGTACCATCCTTTTGTGTCTCATTACACTTTGTATAACGGAAGACAGCCCTGAAAATAGCCTCTGTAAAATCTAATGTCAAATATCCATCCATTTAACAACAGAACTGGGGCTCAGGCACTCAACATTGAGAAGTAGTGAAGTTCCATAGAAAGAACACTGGCTGTGGCATCAGAAAACCTGGCTCCATCATTTAGCATCTGTGGGACACTGGGCAAATCACTCCACTTCTCAGGGCATGTTTCCTCATCTATAAAATGAGGAAGCACTGAATGAGAGGACATCTAAAACCCCTTTCCAACTCTGTGATGAGCTTCTGATGAAAAAAAGAAGCAAATAAACAATCTTGGAAACTCTCATACCTAGGGTGGGTGATCAAGGCTCTCTCTGGTCACCAACGTTTAGGGTTCATTTATACTCCTTTAGCAATAGAGAAATGGTTCTAATTGGCACCTTCCTATGCTCAATCAGTCCTGGCATCCTTCTGTGAATACCGTTTCCCCCTGGGACATCCCATGATTGAATTAGATCATTGTCCCATAAGAGAATTCTTATTTACATTGACTGGGCTAGCCTGGGAAGCAGAGCATCTCACATTATTCCTGGGGGCACATGGTATAATAGCCAGACCTGATGCTTGGATTCAGTTGCCTCTTCAAATCCTGGAGCCCTTCCTATGCACTAAACCAGTGAGTCCTTTATCCTTTTATGAGAAAAGGGGTTCAGAGCCGCCGATGTCACAGTGATGGGCACACAGCCTCTTGATGCAGCAGGGGCTGGTTGCTCAGTTCCTGCTTTGAGCGGCTGCCATACAAGAGATCATTACCGTGGACATCAGTTATCCAAAAGAAATGCTCATCACCAACGATATTGCCTCCCCATCTTTTCTCTGAAGGGCTATCGGACGCTGATCTCATTTTATTCCCATGTTCTTCTCACAATACCATCCGAAGTGGCCTAGGCAGATGGCAGCTCTTTAACGTGTCCCCACAAGACAAGATGTTCCTCTACTTCCCTGAGGTGCCTCTTCAGAGCCCAACAACGTGTATGGTCTTGTGGTGGATACAAAAGAATGTGTCTCCCACCTAAAAGGGTACTTTTTGAAAGTCGACCCAAAGCACTTTGGCCATAGAGTGTAGAACACTCATTGATAAGGAGTGGGGCTGTCCTGTCCCTACATGCAATGCTAACAGGCTTTTCTTGCCATTTACAACTCCATCAATTTCCATTAAAATGTAAGCTGCCTGCATTTGAGATGTTCCACTCATCAGCTTTGGATTTCCAGCATATCGCACAGCACCTGGAACCAAGGAAGCACTTAATAACTCATTGATTGATTGATTGATTGATTTCTTGTCTAAGATCATGAACCTAGAGTTCACCTCTCTTGTCTCCACCCACAGGAGGTTCTGGGCCCCCAGATCTGACTGCTCTCCCCAGTTTATCTGATCATATATGTGGTTAGGACTGGAGGCCCCAGGCACCACAGAGGTGCCTGACTGAATGTCTATTGCTGGCTTGGGCTCCTTTCCCAGGGGCCTTGCTCCATTCCGTGGGGCAGGCTGATCCGCACCATCCGTTGTCCTCAGTCCCAGTTACTTTCTCTAGCCTCTCCATCTCCATTTGTCTGTAGTCAAGCTGCCTGATTCAAATAGAATTATCATCTTCACCATTTCTTTTCATTTCTCTCTCCAATATTCTTGAATACTGCTTTAATTCATGTGGAGATATAGCTGGTTTACCCTGAAGATTTAAATTAGTCCATCAGGTTCAAGCATAGTTTCAGCTTAGTTCTGACACTTATTAGCTATGTTACCCTCCCTGGTCAAGTCACCAACCACTGTGAGGGGAAGCGTTCTCATCCATAAAAAGGAGAAAATAATACATGTTCTACTAACCCTACAGAGTTATTGGGAGAGCACTGTGCATGCTATTGAGGTGTTAGGTGTTACATAATCAATGCTGTTATAATAGAATTTATGAGAAATTATCCCAAGTAAATTCCTTTCATCTGACTCACATCCTACTACAGAATCCCATCTCAAATCCTCTAGTCTGTGGATTATGTCTTGCTTCCCTGTGTTAAATGGCAGAGCCACAAAGCTTTGTGTTCCTGAGTCATCAGAAAAGTCAATAAAGCCCACTGAGGTACAGACAGGGATTGGAATTTGGATTATTCATGCATCCTAATCTGTGTCAAAATAACCCTGTAGCCCAAAGATGCCTGACTAATCCAAAGGAGACAAGGCAGGAAGTCTGCAAAGTTTGGGGCCAATCTTTTTGTCTTCTGGAGCTGCTTTCCATGTTCTCTGGCCACGGTTTCATGGCATCTCCTGGGGGATGCGGTATCCTCAGGTACCAATTCTGACTCCAGGTACAATTCCAGAGGAGTAAAGGGAGATGGGACCGGGGGTGGAGAGCTCTCACCAAGAGGGGGCACTTCTTGACCTCAAAGAGTCCAGTCACTGTCCCTGTAGCAGGGATGATGACTGAGCCCCTATTCCTGGAGAAAGTGGAAGAGAGGGTTGTCATCCAAGGGGGCACAATGGGAGGGATGGCAGGCCATAGGAAAGAGAAGTGACAGTAGTGCTGTCTAGTGTTATCAAGCCAGGGCAAATGAAGGGTCCAAGGGCAGTGACACCACATGGCACAACATCAAAAGACCTTGATGCCTAGACTGGCAGGCCTAGTGGTTAGGAAGCCCTCTCCCTCCAGCCAATGTTAGCCTTTAGCGGCATAACTGTAATCACTCCGCCCTCTCTACAATTCTGGCTGGACACACGTTGTGTCTCCTCAGACGTGGTTTGTTTGTCAAATGAGATCGTAATTGTAAAGGGCTTAGCATAGTCCATGGCACACAGTGCTAAAAAATGTTCACTACTATTATATTATGTTATTGTTATATATGGTTGTGATTAGTAGGGCAGCCAGGTGGCTCATCAGATAGAGTTCTGGACCCAGAGTCATGAAGACTCATCTTTGTGACTTCAAATTCAGCCTTAAACACTACATCTACTAGCTCTATGACCCTGCTCAAGTCATTTCACCCTGTTTGCCTCATTTTCCTCATCGGAGAAGGAAATGGAAATGGAAAACCACTCCAATATCTTTGCCAAGAAAACCCCAATGGGGTCATGAAGAGTTGGACGCCACTGAAAAATGGCTCAATGCCAACCACAACAAATTCTTATTGTACAGAAAAAGTAGTAGACAAGCAATCTGGGAAGCATAGGCAGAAGCCCAGTCAATCATATTGGCAGATAAACAATTCTGCAGATAGACTAGAAGGCTTCTTGGTCTCGTCTGCAAGGCAGCTTTCTCATTCATTCTCTCTAAGTGATCCCTTGGTGGCTGTCCTGAGTTCAACTTGTGTTTAAAGCGAACACAGACACAAACAGTGAGCTCTTCTCACTTGCATTTACTCAAGTCTCTCTGTGGCTGGCCAGGGAGCTTAACTAGTGAGTGAACATGTCTCCTGAGTCTGCCAAGGTAAACATCAGCCTAGGAAGAGAAAAACTCCTTCAGCAGAACAGGACAGGAATCCCTGCACAGGGGCTAGATGGTCCTGAACTGTCGGATTTGGGATACTTGCTTTGGATAATCAATGACTTCCATGGTAACAGATCCATGCACTGGGCTCTCAGGCTGACCACCTCTCCCTGAGATTTTGACCCTTGAAGAACAGGTGAGCCCAAGTGAACCAGTTTGAAATCATTGGTCACTAAGGAAACCAGTCACACTGTCCAAGAGAGAAAGGCTATTCCTTACACAATGAAGATTCTGATGACCCATCCCAAGGGCACTTCCCTCCCTTCTTCAGTGAACTCAGTGCCTGACTCACAGTCCTTCCCTCCTCCTTCCATCTTGCCCTCAACACTCAAATACCCTAACTTCACAGTTCCTCAGCTTACTCATTTCTCATGACCTGCTCCTCCATGACACCCCAGCTATACCCAAAGATGATCACACTCATGATCCTGTTCTCACCCACAAGTGTTCCATTTCCACCTTCATGAACTCTGAAATTCCTTTATCTAGCTATCCCTCTACCTTATAACCTCTCACTCTATGTTTTGTCCTCACTACTATCTCCAGTCCTCCACCCCTTGGTCCTTTCCCAAGTCATGGAGACCTGCAATGGCTTCAGTCTCCTCCTTTTATGATCTCAAACTCTTTGTTAATTACTTTAACCCCAAACAACCCTGTACACTCATGTCTTCTGCCCTCTTATATTGTTGCTGATTATGCCTTGTCAAATCCAAAACTTGGATAATCCCCACCATCTACCACCTGTGTCCCTATTCATGTATTGCTGAACAGGGCTAAAGAAAAATCATAAACTCACACTCACCGGGTCCATTACAGATTTATATTACATTATTTCAACGGGGACCTCACTACAGCAAGGCAATTCTTTTCAGACTCAGGTAATCAATCCATGCAGCCACTCATCACTATTACAAACCTTTTCATACTTCCTCAAGTGGAGCATGACTCTCCCTTCTGCCGCCTTTACTTTGAGGACTTTGCCTCTTCACTGAAAAAAATGAAGCCATTTGAGAATAACTCTCTCTTCTTTCCTTCTCATCTCATCACTCAGAGATCTTCCTCCTCCTTCAACTCCGTATGAGGGGGCCCTTCTCCTGCCCCCACAAGTCCCCTTTGTCCTATTCCCTCACATCTTATCGAGAAGGCCTTCCCCTCTACCATTCCCCACTCTCTTACTAATCTCCCCACTCTTCCTGTCTACTGGCTGCTACCCTGCTGTCTACAAAGATGCTCATGTCCTTAAAAAAAATCCTCCCTTTCATCCTGCCTATTGTTCCCTGCCTCTCAGCTTCGTTGTGGGTAAATTTCATGAGAAGGTCATCTCTACTCTCTGCCTTTACTCCCTCTCCTTTAGTTATATCCTAACCTTATATCTTTCATTATATCCTAATTCCTCAGCAGTCTGGCTACTGACCCCATTATCTGAATAAAATTGCTCTTTATGAAGTCATTGATGATGTCTTATTCCAAAATCTAATGGCCTGGAATCAATCGCCATCCTTCTTGACCTCACTGCAGCATTTGACATTGTTGGTCATAATCTCCTGGGGAAAAAAAACATCTCTCCTCTTGAAGTTTTCATGACACTCATCTCTCCTGGTTCTCCTCCTACTTCTCCAATAGTTCCTTCTAGTTATCATTGCTGGATTTTTACCCGGTCATGCTCGCTAACTGAGGGGACTGCACAAAGAGCTCTTCTGGACCCTCTTCTCTTCACCTTTTATGGCATCTCCCTCAGTGATATCAATAACTCACCTGGGCTCAATTACCATCTCTATGTAAATGATTCCTAGATCTATATGTCCAGCCATGGTCTCTCTCAGTAACTACAGTCTCACATCACCAAAACAAACCTGATAAATATCTTTAAATGGAATATTCATAGGTATGACAATCACAACATGTCAAAAACTGATCTCATTATCTATCTCCCCAAACCCTGGCCTGTCTCAGATTTCCTCATTACGTCGAAAGGTATCTCAACCCTCCCACTCACCCAGACTGGCAGGTTCAGCACCGTCCTAGTTCCCCCCTTGCTTTCACTCTATATTCCTCTATGTCTCCTCTTCTCCACTCACACATTCCATACCATTAGACATTCTCTCATCACCTCCTATCTGGAGAATTGTAGTAAACTTCTTGTTGGCCTCTGCTCCAAGCTTCTGCTCACTGCAGTCAATCCTCCCTTCAGTTACCAGTGATCTTCCCAAAACCCAGGTCTCAACATGTATTCACCACCATATTTACACTTCAATTCAAGAAATTCCAATGATTCCCCGCATCATCTCCAGGTTAAAAAATAAAACCTTTGTGGCATTTGAAGTCTTTCACAAAATCCAAGTTGCTATAATAATTTTAAAAAAAAAAGAAAATGTCATTCAAAATAATTACAAAATGTATAAAATACTTAGAAAACAACCTACCAAAACACATGAAATAGTTATTATAGATCTGATGGCAAAGTGTTCTTCAGGATATAGAGAATAACCTAATTAGCTAAGTGCCCATTGCTAGGACATGTCAATAACAAAAACAGTCATAATACCACTTTTATATCACCTATTATGGACCACACACTGTGCTAAGTACTTTACTAATATTATATCATTTGATCCGCACAATAACCCTGGGAGAAAGCGGCTGTTGTTATCCCTATCTAACAGTTGAGGAAACTGAGGCAGGCAGAGTTAAGTGACTTGCCCAAGGACTTCCAGCTAGTGTCTGAAGGCAGATTTGACCTCAGTTCTTCCTGACTCCCAGGTTGTGCTTCATTCACTGTGCCACCTGCCGGTCCTAATATAATAAAATGACTAGACTACCCAAGTTAATTTACTCTTTCAATTCTATACCAATCAAATGGCCAAAGGAATACTTTACAGAAAGCAATACAATCACAAAATTCATTTAGATAAACAAAAGGTCTAGAATACCAATGGAAATAATAAAAAAAAATAGGGATGAAGAAGGAATAGTACTTCTACACCCTAATGAAATTACAAAGCATCCGTCCTCAAAACCGTTTGTTTTCGGTCAGAAATAGAAAGGCAGATCAATTTAACAGCCTAGACAACAGAGAATGAGCAAGAAAGGAACTCAATAACCCAGTGTGTGATAAACTGGAAAACATAAATTACTTAAGAAAGAACTCCCCATCTGATATAAACTACTCTGAAAAAGTGCAAGGCAGCCTGGCAGAAATCTGTTCCACAGCAAACTCAAGATGCATGCATGATCTTAATATTAACACCTTTAAAAAAAGAGAAGAGAAGCCGAGCATGTCTGTCTCCCAGCTCTAGGCAGGAAACGGACTCTTAACCACACAAGGAGAGAGGCCATTATGGAAGATAAAAAAGAGAACCTTGACCACATGAAAGACAAAGAAAATTAACACAAAGGATAAGAAGGGAAATGGCCAGATGGGGAAAAAAATCTTTGCAGCAAATTACTCAGAGAAGGGTTTTGGTATCCAAGATACATAAGCAACCAACAGATGTATTGTGTACATGTGTGTATACATATGCATCTGCATACATGTGTGCGTTATGTATACATGTATGTTGAGAACGTTGTGTGCATGTGTATACGTGTGTGTGCATTTTATACAGGTGCGTGTGTATGTAAATGTGTGTTGTGTACATGGGTATACATATGTGTCTATACATGACTAAAAGTCATTCTTCAAATGTCAAGGGACATAAACAAAAAGTTCTCAGCAGAACAGCAAGCTATTAACAATCATTAGATAAAATCCTGCAAATCATTAATAATAGAGAAATACCAATCAAAACAATCTTAAAGTTTCACCTTGCATTTTGAACACTGACATAAGTAACAGCAGACAGAAACAGTTGAGGGGGCCAGGATGCTGCCGTGAAAGAAGTCTACTTACGCATTGCTGGTGCATTGTGGATCACTACAGCCATTGGGGAATACAATTTGGAATTATGCAAACAAAGGAATTAAAATGTCAATAGAGATTCCACTACTGGACATACCCCAGGAAGGTTACTGATAAAAGAAAAGTTCCCATAGCTACTAAAATACTAATAGCAGCATTTTTTTGTGTGTGATAGCAAAGAATTAAAAACAAATTATATTCTCATCAACTGGGGAATAGCTAAAGGAATTGTGGTCTGTACATGGAATGGAATATCACTGTACTCTAAGAAAGGATGAATATGATGAAGACAGAGAAGCTTGGACAAACTGACACAAGCTGATGTGTAAAGTGAGCAGAGCCAAGGAAACAAGAAGACTGCAATAATTTAGGGCGAAAACATAGTCACAAAATAATCCAAGGTACTGTTGCCAAATTACAAGAATAAGCCTGGCTCAGAAGAAGAGATAGAAACCTCCACCCCTCCCTTTGCAGAAGTAAGAAATCAGCAAATGTGGCAAATTACATATTTTCAGATGTTTTTATGTATTAATTGGTTTTGCTCATTTTCTTTCTCTAAAAAATTGTATTTGCTAAGCAGATAATTCCTGGGAGGGGAGAAACTTTGGAAATATTTTTTAAAGATCTTAAAAAGTTATACATATAATATATATCTACACACACATACATACACATATATGCATATATATTATGTGTATACATATATATATATATATATATATATGTATACACATACATATGTATACGCAATATGTAACGATCTCCCGCAAGGCTTTGACTGGCCACAAAGACCCAGTCATCCTTCTCACCTGGAGAAGAGAGGACAGATCAGCCTTCGGGGTCGGGGTCGGAGTTTGAGCGACTCTTGGGAGACCACAAGGAGAGACAGCAGAGGGGGCGGCCGACCCGTGAGAGCAGCCAGTGGCGGCCACATAGCAGGTGAATCATGCCGCCACGTCTGTATAGGAAGGTGCCTGCCCAGCGGCACCAGACACATGTGCTTTCTGCAGAGAACGCGCTGCATTTCCCCTTATTGCTCATAAACACCTGCGGTGCTGGCCCATTCCTTCAGTGCCTGGGTCGCATCCCTTCGCAGGCAGCAGGAGAGCACAGTGGGAGCCAGGCAGGAGGCAAGGACCACTCCTAGCGCAGAGCCGAGCTCTGCGCACTAAGTGTCCAAGTCCAGACAGATGCACACCCAATGTCTCTAAATTACACTGGCCATTTTAGGCTGCTAGGGGGCGCCATAGTGCACCAGGTCTGAGTCAGGAAGGCTCATCTCCATCAGTTCAAATCTGACCTCTGACGCTTCCTAGCGGGGTGACCCTGTTCAAGTCACTTCATCCTGTTCGCCTCCGTTTTCTCATCTGCAGAATGAGCTGGAGAAGGAAATGGCAAATCCTTCTGTTACCTCTGTCAAGAAAACCCCCAATAGGGTCCTAAAGAGTCAGACAAGACTGAAAAGACCGAGCAAGAACAGCCTCATCAACAAGAACCCTTAACTAGAAACCCAAGACTTAAGCAGGGGTCACATTTTTAATCTTTCACCATCTGGGTCCTTCCTGCCTTTCCAGGCTTCTTACCTCTCCATCCCCTGCCCACTAACAGGATACCTGGGCACCGGCTACCCCCTGTCTGGGATGCTATCCCTCCAGATTGCTGCCTTGCAGCTCCCCTGAAAGTCTCCAGCCAAACTCAATCTTTTAGGGGCGTGCTTTCTCGCCAGTCTCCCCACTTCCCCAAAATCAGAGACGCTAGTCTGGGATCCCAGACAAAGCCACATTAAGTATGAAAGTGGAGTGCTCTGGCCCTCCTGCTCACCTCTGATCATAACCCCCACCCGATGGGGCAGGTAGAGGCAATCGCCCCAATCTTAGAGGTGAACACTGAGTCAGAAAGAAGGAGAAACTAACGAAAGAGGCATGGATTAACCACTCACTGTATGCAGCAAAAAAGGATGGGCCCTTGGGGGGAGGGATACAGGTTTACATAAAACACCATCCGTGAGCAATAATATTCATACACATATACGCACAGAATTATCCCTCAAATCAACTCATGTGAGTACATATTCTAATAAGGTGCCACCATAGTGCTAGATGATGTCTGAGCGGGCAAAGACATAACTAACAGGAAGGTCAAAGAAGTCTTCCTACAGCAAGCAGAAATGGTGTTGGCTTTAAAGGTTGGGCAGGAATTCCCTGGGTAGAGGAGGATGGAAACAAAGCTCCAGGTTCAGAGAACATCATAAGCAAGAACACAGACATAGGAACGACCAGGAGACATTCAAAGGACAAGGAAAATACAATTGGTTGGAACATAAAACAAATGAAAGGCTGTATTAAATCTATGGGATGGGCCAAGAGGTCCAAATTGCAGAGGCCCTTGAATGCTTGCCTAGGATACTGACCTTCACTGCTGAGGCAATAGGGAGATACTGAAGATATCTGAGCAGAGGAGTGACAAGCCTTAATGGATATGGAAGATAAAGCTGGAAAAGCAGAAGGATGAATGTGAGTGGGGGAGGTAGAGGCAGCAGGAGCCCCTGTCATGAGGCTGCTACAATTGTCCAGTAAGATATAATTGAACCAGAGGAGAAAAGGGAGGAGGGGCAAGAAAATGGGCCAGAGAGGCCCTGGCAAGTGGCACCTGAGCTAGACCTGGGTTCTAATCCTCTCCCAGTCAGTCACCCCCAGAGATGAGCGATTCTGAGCACAGGCTTCCTTCTCTAGGAAGCGAGTGACTGTGATTAGGCAAGAAAATATTCTGTCCAAAAGGATGAGTTCTGTACAGGCTGATTTTTGAAACAATGAGGAGGCTTGAATCCTCCATCTCTGCTCACCATCCATCTCCAGATATTAAGGACAGTCAATTGGCCACCTCCACTTCACAGAGTAGCACTGTTGCCTTCTCGTGTCAGCTGTCTGAATTACAGGCACAAGATCCCCAGGGTCAAGTCAACCATGGGCCATGTGCCTTTTACTGGAAAGGGCAGTAATCACCTCCTCTGTCCTCAAGGAATGCTGGACCTCTTGGTTTCCACATCTATACCAACTACTTGGTACAGGAGTGATTTACACCAGGTGACTACTAAGGACCCTGCTGTCTCTAACAATAAATGGCCTTCTGAATTATCTTCTATTAGTTAATCCTATTTCCTATACACCAATATACCAGCACTAGACTTCAACTTATTCTTATAATTCCTCTTGGAGCCAACCACTACCCAAGGGTTATATTCTCTTTATATTTCTCAGACTTAGAGGTTAGAGGTTACCTCTCCTCTCACAGAAGAATACCAGATCCAGATATGATCCCTCTGAATTCTCTCCCCATCCCCTCAATTCCACCAAAATAGCTTATTCCCTGAGTAGGTCAAGAATGTTTATTGGCCCTTTCTACACAGAGTTCACCCTATGGATTGAATCCATCCCCCAGGCCATCAAGAGTATATCACCCCACATTTTGGTCACAGTTGACAATAGCTGTGCTTTAGAAAAATCCATCCTTCCATGGCAGTTCAGAAAAGCATCATTTTGTGTTGTTCAGTTGGTCAGTTGGGTCAGGTCTTTGTGATCCCATTAACCACAGTACACTAGACCTTTCTATCCTCCACTACCTCTCAAAGTCTATATAAACTAATGTTTATTGTCATTTTACCACAATTTCCAATTATGGTGCTGGAGAAGACTTTTGAGAGTCACTTGGACAGCAAGGAGATCAAATCAATCAACACTCAGAGAAAGTTAATTCAGGTTGTTCACTGTAAGTCAGATACTGAAGCTGAAGTCTAAATACTTTGGCCACATAATGAGGATGCAGGACTCATTGGAAAAGACCCTGATATTGGGAAAGATTAAGGACAAAAGGAAAAAGACTTGGCGGTGGATGAAATGGAGAGATAGTGTCATGGAAACAACAAACATGAGTTTGGACAGACTTTGGGAGATAATGGAGGATGGAAGGCTCTGGTATACTGTAGTCCATGGGGGTCACAAAGAGTCAGACATGACTGAATGACTGAACGAGAGAGCTTCCTGCTCCAAAGCCATGGCCACAGCTGAACAACTCATCCTAGTTAAAGCACTGATACCTCATTGGAAATATTTTTCATCAACCCAAGTGGACCAGGCTTTCATAGGCAACATGATCAAACAGAGAAGAAGAATTTCAGTGATATGTCTGTGATATAGCATCCAAGTGACTGATCTGACATGGGCCACTCACATCCTATAGATATAACATAGAAATTCCACTTAAGATTTGGTGATCTTTGTGTTATCTATAATTCACATCCTATGGTGAAAAAGAGACAATGAGCCAAGTCTAAAATTGCATGGCAGCAAGGAAGTGGGAGGCTACTCATGGCCTCGCACTTTTCCCAAAACACATGTCGATATTCTCACAGTCTGGAATGCTCCGATCTCTGAAAAATGAAAATTAAGTATCCCCAAAACGTTAATGGAGATGTGCAGAGAAGATGGGAGGAGGCTGACACACATTACACAAAGGGAATCATTATACAGCGACATCAGGGAAATGAGTCACTAGAGATTGAGGAGGACTAGGAAAGGTTTCTTGGAGAAGGTGGGACTTCATCTGGGAACTGAGGGAAGCCAGGAGGTGCCTATTAGAGGGGAGAGAATTTGGGCGTAGAAAACAGCTAGCGAAAAGACGCAGAGCCAGGAGACAGGAGTGTCATGTGTGGGGAGGGAAATAACAATGTGCCATGTCCCTGGATCACGTATTGTTGAGGGGAAAGAAAAGAGCAAGGCTTCTGAAAATGGTAAGATGGGATAGAGTCAGGTTACAATGGGGCTTAAAAGCCAAACATAAGTGTCCTTCTTTACTTCCTAGAAGAAATATGGAGCTACTGGAGTTGAATGGATTTGCAGTGATATAGTAAAACTCAGGGAAACTAGGCAGTACACTGCACAAAATGCTGGGCCTGAAGTCAAAAAGGTAAGTTCAAATTTGACCCAAGACACTTCCTAGCTGTGTAGCCCTGGGCAAGTCACTTCATCCTGTCTGACTCAGTTTGCTCATCTGTAAAATGACCTGCAGAAGGAAATGGCAATCTACTTTGCCTCCACTATCTTTGCCAAGAAAACACCAAATGGGCTCATGAAAAGTTAGATGCAACTAAAAATGACTGAACAATAGTAAGACTTATTTCAGGAGGATCAATCTAACATATCAGTAGAGGATAGCCTGGAGATGGGAGATATTTAAGGTTATCCAAAAGGCTAATGCAATCATTAAGGTGTGAAATGATAAGGGCCTGTACCAGGGAGAAGAATAAAGAGAATACTGGAAAGATGTTTTAAAGGTGGAAACAACAGGATGAGTGAGGAGTCAAGAATGACACTTGGGTTGTGGTCCTGGGAGAGAAGAGCGATGGCATCACTGAAAGGGAGAGAGAAGGGCTATGGAGGAAAGGGAGTGATTGCAGTTCAGGACACATTGAATCTACAGAACATCTCGTTAAAGATTTCTAATAAGCAGTTAGAGATTGCAGACTGAACATCAAGAGAGAGGCTAGGGCTAGACACACAAAACTGAGAATCATCTGCACAGAGATGGCCTGTGGGTTGTATGGTTTTTCCAAAAACAAAGCATCTATTCCAAGAAGTTCTGGAGCAAGTTCCTCAAACTTCTGGCCTCAGACAAGGACAATTTGCCTCGTGTTATACTGTCAAGAAACCTCCCCCAGGTCACATGCTCCTAAGAGTGTGAAAGCTTCTGTGTCCAAGAACGAGTGTGGCCATACCACTGAACGGGTTTGGCAGGATCCCAATGTCTGTAGCCACGGTTGCTAGGAGGCTGTTTACTGGTAAATGGCCACCCATTTGAGGAGTTGTTGGCATATTTTAGCATTTCTTTCTTCTCCTTCTCTCCCCCAACCACACAAGGCAATTAGTCCTGTTTACTCGATTCATCATGAATTTTGCCAAGAATTAGAATGCACATGGCCTTGACCAATCTCATTAGTCTAATGATATTGAGATAGATGAGGGAGTAGTTGTCCCACCCCCAAGGTCTGGCTTCCAGAGGAGTAGGCAGTCATGAGCACACCTCATCCTGAAAGCCCAACTCTGCCTACCTCTCTCTCACTAAAGCAATAAGATCCCTCCCTCCCTTTCCTAGGCATTAATTTCTGTTCTTAACTGGATCACCATTTTTTTTCTTTCTTTCAGCCATATATCCTTCTTGAGACTGCTCAGCCTTATCAAAGACACATCGGGGACTCTTCCTGATGAAAACCCATTGAGTTGTCTTTGAGATGTGTACAGCATGAAGCTTCACTTTCCTCCTCTCCACAGCTTCTGTTCTTTCCTTTGCCCTCAAGAAACATAGGCTCCAGGTTTCCCATGAAAAATGCTGAAAAACTTTCTGTGGTTGCCCTAACTCTATCCCCAGTCCTTCAGCAGTTGCTTTTTCCTAGGGTTACACTTCTTTTTGTCATTAACAGACGCCCAACTTTGCACACCTCTCCTAACACACTGTCTTACTCCATGGTCAGTGAAATGAACATGAAGGAAAAATTTGTACTGCAACTCTCTCCAAAGGGCAGGGCCATCCATCTCTGCCCAACATCCAGGATGTGTTCATTTGTACCTGGTCATTTCTGTCCAGGGTGAAAATTTTTTGAGAAAATGTTAGGCACTTCTGAGTCATCCACACATCCTTAATTTAACTTTCTCTTGCTTTGATCTTTAACGGTCCAAGGATGAAAAAAAGTCTTCCTTTTCCCCCATTATTTGTGTGTGTATCGTGTGTGTGTGTGTGTGTGTGTGTGTGTTTCTTAAATAACAATTTCTGGACTTCCTCGTGGGCTCTGCAGTCCTAATCTCTTCTTTGGGCTGTAGCAATTATCCTCCTATCTGCCTGAATTAATCCACCAAGTCTAAACATCTCTCTGGCCCTTTTCTTCCCTTTTTATGCCCACACAGTACCTTTCATCCAAAGATCTCAAAGTGCTTCTTTTCCTCTAATATGCCTTTATCTTCACCGAGAATCAAAGAGGCTGCCTTTTTTGTGTGGTTGCTCTGCTTTCCTTTGCTGGGTGAAATAGGCTCTGGTTGCTAAGAAGCCCTGATTTGAATATACTCTCACAGTTCCTACCCTTTTGCTTTTAAAATGGTCATTCCTTTTAATCCACCAAAGAGCATTAATCCACCAAAGATCTTTTTCAAAAAGTCTCCTTCTAAAAGTGAAATACTTCCAATGTTTCACTTTTAGAAATGGAATCCAGTGAATGGAAACCAATGTAGGTTCTCTGACTTGCTGATTGCTACCCCCTTCTTCTGCTTTCATAATACCATGCATCAATCATCCTTTCCCAAGCCCCTGGCAGGATGCTAAGCCCTGGAAGGACACATGGGACTGCCTTAGACAGTGGGTGCGTGGAGAGAACAAAGTGGTTCTTTGTTATATGGGAGAAGGTCGCTGAGGGTCGTACTGAGTGAATGAGTACATATTCTTGCAAATTCTTTGTTCATGTATCTGTTCTTCATCAACACAAATATGTTCGCACTTGTCAAGTAACTTCCCACCTTACTTTGGCCACCCAACCATCCACTTCCGAGATGTCCAGCATCATGTTTAAACAGCATTTGTTAAGCCAAAATGACAAGAGCCTAGAGCTATCTATCTCCAAGTAAATGCCTCAATGTCACAAAAACATGAACCCCTGGTTCCTGGAACCTAAAATATCCAGTGCAAAGGAGGCACCACCTACTGGCCAAGTATGATATTGATTTCTATCTGTTGTAAGAGCCCAAAAGGAGGGTGAGGTGATGGAGGGGTCAGGGAAGGGAGCAGAGAGTCAGAGTATCTCCAAGACCAGTAAAAGTTGGGATAATGTAAAGAAGATAGCATTAGTAACCATAAGTAACAAAAGTACTGAGAAATTTGAAAAAAGAAAAATCATGTTTCTAAAATGTGGAAACTTCAGCTGCCCTCTGGTTTTAGGATGATGGAGTTATCCACAGATTGTGAGATCTACCTCTCTGTCAACACTGTGGTCAGACTCACAAGGTCCCGGGAGCATTGTCACCTCTGAGCCTTTGAACACACTACACCCCAGGCCCGGGAAGTTCTCCTCCATCCCCTCCATCCATCAAGGCCCCTAGTTTGCTTCAGAGTTCAGCTTCAGTACCACCTGCTACATGAGGCCTTTCCTAATTCCTGCTCCCATACTCCAGCTATCCCACCCCACACATCCACCTCTCCTACTCACCCCTGCACATTACTTTGTGTTCACATAAGATATACTTCTATGTGTATGTGGAAGTTTCTTCAGGCCCAGCCCCAGCACAGTGCCAGGCACATGGTAAGCATTTAATGAATGCTTAATGTCTAGCATTTGACTACTTGCTGATTGAATGATTAATCTATTGATTGATAGATGTAAGTGCTGTGGCCATTGTGCCAGACCCAACTCGATGGGAACAATGGCTACCTCAACAAAAGTTTCTAACTCTATTCAAGAATTTCTGCTTCCCGTGGGGAACCTTCCACTCCTGGCTGTTAATGGAAGGGGTGGTAGGAAGGACAAATTTCCCAGGATCTCCTTCACTGTGCTACCTATTGGTCTGTGTACATCCTTGAGCATAGTGGCCCATTACGATAGCATGTCCTGAAGCAGCAGGAAACCTTCACCTAGTTCATCAGTGGGATACATATTGGGCCTCATGCATCTGATGTCCACTGTCTTAGTTCCAACACTAATAATAATAGCATTAATTAAAACATTAATTCATTAATAATAACCAATATTTACATAGCACCTACTATGTGTCAGGAACTGCGCTGAGTGCTTTACAAATATCCCATTAGATTTTCGCAACAACCCAGCAAAGCAGGTGCCACTATGCTGCCGTCTTACAGAGAAAACTGAGGCCAACAGGGGCTGAGAGGACTGGCTAAAATCACACAGCTAGTAAGTATCTGTAGCAGAATTTTAGCTCAGGGCTTCCGACTCCAGGTCTAGCATCCTGTCCACTGCTCCATCTAGATCCAGTTACATTCTGAGAAGCATCCTTGGCCTCCTGATTCCTCCAGTGGAATCAGCTGCCCGGGTACTATGGGTTAATAAACCCTCAATGCTCTGCCAAAGTCGTTTGCAAAACTCTTCAGCTTGACACTGATCAAGGATAACTGATGATACCCAAATCCCACAGAGGACTAAAGATGTTTTATCCATTTTTGTGATAACTGGGAACCAAAGGCTTTGTCAAAGCCATCTGGTAATGAGGCAGATCCCTATCCAGCTTCTGGTAAATGTTCTGAGAAATGGGAAACAGTCAAGTAAGAAGGAGTTTGGAGGCTTCTCACAGAACAAGCGCCTTTTGGGGAGATCTGCAATTCATAGACTTTATAGTCTACTTGAGGGTGTTCCACCACATTTCTTTTAGTCACTGCAAGTGGTGGCAGGGCTTAATTGCCTGGAGAAGGGATTCATCATTGCCAGTCTGTCATCTCATCATGGTGCCACAGTCTACATGAAACTTTCAAATACCCACCCTGGCATTTTTGGTCAGTTCTGCAAAGGTACAGTGTGTATTCGTGTCTGTGTGTGTCTGTGTGCACAGCAGGGACTGGGAGCGGGGTAATCCTAGTTAGCACACAGAGGAGAAGGAAGGAGGTTCAAAGGGAAACAAAGGATGTGAAATTTACATTCTCTTAACATGAAAGTTGTATGAAGAGATTTCTGGTTTCGTGTGCAATCCTCCTTATCAGTTCTCCTTGCCATTTCTTTATACACAACATTGCTCACCTCTGGCTTCTTTTCTTCACTCCCACAGTTCCCACTATGTTCTTGCCTAGATTTTTGCAATAGGCTCCTAATTGACTTCTCTGACTCAAGTCTCTCAACTGTCCAGTCTATGTACATATTGACAGTTGCAGATATAGTTATATACACACATATTAGTAGGCGTCAAGCTGCACTTCAGGAATATAGTTACACCCGAATGGTGTTGCCAATACAACCACTGGAGAGGAATGAAACACCTGAAGGGATGACTGGTGTGGTGGAAAGAACAGTGGCCTCTGGGTGGGGCAGACCCTTAACTTAATCACAGCGATTATGTGTAATCTAGACTTCTGAGTTAACTGCAACGTACTGATTATTCCTGACACTGCTTTGTTTTAGTGGATTGTGATATTAATATGATTATTGCTTTTGCCTTATCAGTAAGTAAATATTCTCCATTTAATACTTAATGGTGTCCTCACTGTGTGCATTGATGGCCCCCATTGACTAGCCCCCAACCTACTTTCTGAGTTTTGCATATTTACATGACAATTTCTCTCCTGGGCAGGATCTAACTTGGGCTAGTCAAGTGCTCAGGGTTAGAATGTAAATAATAAAAAGCAATAAAGGCATTAATGGAAATAAGATTAAAAATTATAACATCCTTGATTAAAGTCCAAGAAAAACTGTGCCCTTTGCCTCTTCACTCATTAAAGCAACCATTAATGCTAGATCAGAAAGGTGTTGACCCAGGGCTATGGGATTCCACTAAAACCTCCAGACTAGACTTGAAAAGCTAGGCCTTTTGTGTCTCAAGCAGTAAGGATGCCAAATAGCCTCCATTTTCTATTAAAAGACCAGCCTATGTGCTGTCCCTATCACATCTTTGGTGGAAAGATAACAAAACTTTCTTGAAGACATTTCATCATTAAAATATTCCTAAAGCAATCCTAGTTTGAGGAGAGGAGAGGGGAGGGGAGAAGAGGAGAGGGGAGGGGAGCGGTAGGGAGGGAAGGAGAGGATGAAGAAAGTTCAGAAGGAAACAAGGTGGAGCTAACATGCTAAATTTATTGTGTTTATTGTGATCTTTTCTTTATGTAAAGTAAAAAAGAAAAAGAAGCTTTTGGTTCTATTATCTTTCTTCCATGTCTCCACTCACCACAAAAGAAACAAAAAAATAACCAGCAGGCAAAGAATAAAAAATGAGAGTTAATGAGTGGCTGAAGTCCTCCACAGCCTGCAGAATCAGTCCTGGAACATTAAGGAATTGGTGACATATATTCCCTTATGGTTGACATCAATTCAAATAGAGGAAAGGTAAACAATAGCAAATCCTTCTTTCTGAGTCAAGAGGACATTTCCCTTCTGCTAAGACATGGGAGAGAAGGAAAGGAAGAAGGAAGGAAGGAAGGAAGGAAGGAAGGAAGGAAGGAAGGAAGGAAGGAAGGAAGGAAGGAAAAAGAGAGGGGAAGGGAGAGAAATTAGTCATTTGGTCCAATTTTCCCCTTCTCAATTGGCTGTATTCATCTTTAGATATGACCTGTGCAAATCAGTTACTTCTCAGTACCTCTAGGCATCTCTCTGAGACAGTAAATTAAAGAGGGGGTGAAAATTTACATTGGTTTATGGAGCTCCTTATAGCAGTGAAATCCTAGATTCAAGATAAAAAAATCCCTTTGTGTAAAGGAATGATCCTTTAAAGGAATGAACATAACAGTTCATTTTTTCTGAAACATGTCTTCCTTTGAGAAGAGCAGTTGCTAAGTTTAATCAGTTCACTTATCTGGGATCCAGGTCTGTTTATAAGGTATTAAGGTTAAATCTGACAGAGAATTTCAAGACAGCAGTTGTACATTTGGATGTGACATGCTGTACAATACTGGAATAAATAAAAAGATGTTTCCCTTTGTTAATTTACATATGAATAATTGTAAAAATTGGAGCACTTTTAGGTTAATAACTGGAAAAATATGGACACCACTTTTCTATGATTTGGTGATATATTTAATAAATTACCAAATCATAGAAAATGAGAACTTGGTTACTAATCATCAGCCAAGGTAAGTTTGTTTGCATAGAAAAGGAGAGTCTGAACCCAGAAAGATGAGAAGTAAAAGAAAATATTTCCAAATGACAGTTTAAAAGAGACTATATCTCTTTTTCCTTATTATGTCACTTGCTTCTTGGCAGATTTGTTGGCCAACAAGACCCCAGAGGACCCTTTAATGCTACCTGATACTAAGAGGAAAAACTGTGTTGTCTAGTATGACTTGCTGATAAAATGAAGATTAAGAAGGAGAGAAGATAGAAGTTTTTTTTACATTATCACCTATTGTTAGAGACAAGTAGAAGACAAAAATCTTTCCAAGAAACAGAGTTGGAGAGATGCTACATAACTTTAATATATAAATGTCATCTTTTTTTCCCAAGAGCATGTAACATCACTTCAGCTGAAAGCATCAACTAAGCTTGTACCTGAAAGTGATGTACACTATAGTTGCTATAGAGAAATAAGACAAGTGAAGAAGAAGAATACTGTGGAAGCAGAGAATCATCTAAGTTACCTAATAGATCCTCAGTTTGATTGAGAAATTGTTCCCAATGACATATCAATCAAGCACAGAATGGATCACCAACTTATCTTAGCAGTGGAAACATCTTTTCAGTAAAGAAGCTACATTCAAGGAACTTTAGTGGCCACTTGCTGACACAGAAAGAAGAGACCAAAAATGACAGTGTCCAAGTTGCAAGTTACCCTGTGCACACTAATTTCCTATACTCTTATGCTTCTCTGATGGGTTTCTGTGTAGGTTCACTACTCCTTATAATACTGTGCATGTCAGAGAATGCAACTGAGATTTACATTTAACTATGATATATTTATTATTTCTGCATTAGCCTTGTATGAGTTTTTATGTTATTGTTATTTTCATCTTATTATCTGATTTTATATTATTATTTGACAAATAGCTATATGTAAAACCCAATATGGCATGATTATGAGTGACTGGATTTGTATTAATAGAAACATACCGATTGGAGCTCTGAGAGCTGTTGTAGTGAGTAGAGAAGTATAGTCTCCTGCAACATGGCTATCCCTGGGATCCTAAGAAATATACAGTAATGGTCTTGCCAGTGTATGAAGGCAAGTTGGGTTGAGTGAGCCAGCCCAGAAAAGAAGAGAGAAAGCCACCACATGTGGGCATTCCACATAAACAAAGTGGTCATGTGGAAAACAAAGCCAACATCAGAGAACCTCAAGCTTACATACGTCTTCAGTCTTATGCAGATATTTCAGTCAATGAAAGTGATTTTAATATTATTACTGATATTATTCCCTAATGAAACACTGTTATTTCAGACTATTGAAGAAAGTGACTAGGAAGAGAAGCATTGGAAGGCACCCAACCCAAGCAGATAACCCAGGCAACTTTGACCTGTTGGAAGACGAGTACCTAGTTCTGTGGATTATCGATTTTCTACAGATAGTTCAGAACAGGCAGGTTTCACTGTTTAATAGTCACCAGCACTGGAGTGGTGTTGACTGTCATCCAATTACAAGACACAGGACCACAGAATCCTGAACTGAAGTGATGTCAGAAGCCAGGGTCTCCTCTCTTTACCTGATCAAGAATTCCCTCCACCATATTCAAAGTATCATTTTTGCAAAGGAACCATAAGACTTCCTTAGAAAATAAGCATGTGTATGCTTACACATCCCTATGTGCCTTTCCCCTAAGACTATGTAGCTTAGAAACAAAATGTCAATTCCTAATGGAAAGATTTTGAAAGAAATTCTGAAGCATCATCAGACTTCTGGTAACCTCTAGAATGTCTTGAATCTAAGCAGAGGTTGACTTCTGAGGCACATCCGGAGTCCTGATGTCATTTCCTAGAGTGCCAGGAGCTCCAGAGTTATAGGAGACCTGGGTGGGGGATGGAGTATCTGGTCCTGGCTATCTCTAAGTTGGCATGCCCAACTCTAGTCCCCTCAAAAAGAGGCTGCCCAAACTGTCCTCTCTCAGAAGGCAGTCTGGCCCATTTTGAGACAGCTATTAAGCTGTCTAGTTAGGTTCCTTCAGGGCCATTGGAAAGCCTAGGGTAAAGCCAACAATAATGGAGGAGAAAGAAAGGGAGAAGCTTAAGCTGCAGCAGCAGAATCATTGCCTCTCATTTTCAATGTTGAATGCAGTGTGACCAGCACGGTGTGAGTGACGAAGCCAGCCATGATTTACAGAGAAGAAAAGGGAGGCTTAGGAAGATTAAGCAATAGACCCAAAGCCTAGTCAAGGAGTGAGGCTGCATTGCGACACCCGCCCTGCCTGATTGCCTGTCCAGATTCTTTCTCATTTATGAAAACAAAAACAGGATATGGGATTGTTTAGAGAGGAAGAATCCTCCTCCTGTGTGTTTTGGAGACTGGCAGCAGGCATGAAGTGAGTCTATCTCCCTGAAAACTCTTGGTGGGGAACAAGGGAGAGGAAGGATAAGGTTGCTCAATGAAAGGCTCCTTTGGGGGTTCTTAGATCTCCTTTCCCACGTGAATTGTAGGACATTTCAGGAATGTTGACGGAAATGGCCCCATGATTTCTCAGGGGGAATCTTCTTTAGCTTAAAAACAAAAAGCCACTGACCACGTCTGCTAAAACCAAGCCCAACCTAGATAGAAGGCAAAACCCCAAGGTACCTTCCTCCAGCCACTGACCAAAACATAATCTACTATCGTTTTCATTATACAGACTCATGAAAAAATGAGTAGGGCCATGGATTTCCCAAGAGTGACAGACAAAGGAATGAGACCCTGCTTAGCATGGCCACCCCCGCTGACATGGCTCTGCCAGGAACCCAAGATGCCAGGATTCTCTCTCTCCAAATCTCAAGATATCAGCTGAGAAATTCATCCACTTGGCATTTTCCCTGGGCCTCTTAAGAATAAACTGAGGAGCCCAAGCCAAATGCATGCCTACAATAAAGAAACCCACCCCCCACCCTGGGCTGCTCTTCACCTTGTTCAGGAATCAAAGATAGGCATTAAGTTGCTCGACAGAATTTGTTTTCCATGAACTCACGTTGCTGACTAATTATCACATTACTTTCCTCCAGATGTTTGTAAATTGAGGGAACATAAAATTCCTCTTTGTTAAAGGCCAACATGAAAGCCTTGGACAGTGGGCGAAGTTTAATTCATTGGATGTGTGAGCATTTAAGATGGTGTGGATCAAGTTGAAAGAAAATATTGCCACATCTTAAAAATGAGTCTGGCAACCGAAAATGGGAACAGAAAAAGTTGGTGTCATGGACATCAGACCAGCTTCTCTGTATGCGGCAAGCTGAACATAAGGCAGCAAAGCCTGCAGGAACCACCAGATGGAAGGGAATGGCCATTGGCATGACATGTGGGGACAGAGACAGACAGAAAGACAGAGTTATATATGTTTGTGTGCACATATGAGTGTGTGAGCACGTGTGTATACATGTACACATGTGTGTATACCAAGCTTCATTGACATAGAAGTCCCTACCCTGCAAAAATCACAAATGTATACACATACATATGTTCTCACATCTGTGCAACACATGTTTGTGTGGATATCTAATTGCTTTTATCTTGTATACATGCATATAGACAAACCATGCATTCACTAGAGCCATAGAGAGAGATAGAACTATATTATGTATAACATAAACACACACATATATTTTATTGAACCTGTGATTTCATCTGGGCTAGGGGCTCCTAGCAAGGCACTTCCTCAAACAATGCAGATCAGCACTTCCACTAGGTTCATTGACTCACCCAACTCTCCCTCTCTTCCTCCCTCCCTCCCTCCTTCCCTTTCATCTGCCCATATTAATGGTACCATCCATTTGCATTTGCTCAGATGACAAATCCAACTTGAATGGGGTTTGGAGTGGGGGCACTTAGGATGTTACTTTAACTCCACATAGAGAATTTTCACCACCTTCCTTAGCTGTGTCCAAATGCTTGGAAACTCAGAAGTGGCATTCCCTGCCAGGCTGGAAGTTGAAGGTTAATCTCTGAGCTGAATGGGAACTACCACTGGGCCTTGGGAATACAGGTCAAATTAGGAAGCAGGACGAGTTGGTCTTTGGGAATTCCATTTCCCCTCCACACTTTCTCTCACTGTTCTCCTTCCTTCTCCCAGAGAGGATCAGTTCCTTCCATTGGGCCCTAATGGATTAGAACCCTCCCCACACAGTACTGCTTGACCCAGTGCTGCCTGGCTGGGGCAATGGCGCCATGTCTCAGACCATATACCCATCACAAAACATATACCCAAGAACATTCATGTTCTAGGCCCCACTTCTTCCTGCTCGTATTCCCTGTCACAGAATCTGGTTAATTCCTTGTACTCAGAGTTCCCAGCATAATAGGATAGTGGGTCTAGCTGTTAGGATGTCCACGTGTCACCCAGCAGCTAAATGATGCAATGGATAGTCCTGAGCCTGAAGTCAGGAAGACTCATCTCCCTAAATTCAAATCCAACCTCAGACTCCTACTAGCTGTGTGACCCTGGGCAAGTCACTTCAGACTGTTTGTCTCAGTTTCCTCATCTGTAAAATGAGGTGGAAGAGGCAATGGCAAATCTCTCCAGTATCTTTGCCAAGAAAACTCCAAATGGGATCACAAAGAGCCTGAAATGACTGTAATTACTGAAATGACTGAACAAGTGTTACCCTGATGAGAGACTGCAATGCCCTGTTCTTGAACTGAAAGGAACTGGAAGATTTCCAGTCTTGTGGATGGGGTCATGCAGGGCCCATTCAATCGTGGCCAGTTGGAAGTTTTCTTCTAAGTCATAGAAAGTCTATCTTCACTCCTGAATAAATAGATTACAAGGCCTGGAGGGAGATCCCACAGTGTTCTAGGTCCTGCCCTCCCTGCTCCAAAGGTCATGTCCAGAGGCAGGAGCAGGAAATGTTGAACCACCATCTTAAAGAAAACCATCTCTGATGTTCTCAGTCAGGTCCCGAACTGCAACAAAAAAACCTATTTCATGGAAAAAAACAAGAGGTTTATTTCTATTAGCAAGTTCCTTTTTAAAATAGTCTTCTGGATTCATCACTATGTCCACAGCAGGCAAATACATCCAAATTAAGGCTCCAAGCAGGGGCTATGTTCAAGGCAGCCTTTTCCAAAATCTAATCAGCAGATTTAAATAATGCATCCCTTGCAAAGAGCTGACCAGGTAAAGTAACAGAAAGAGGCAAATTCCTATGTACATCACTGCACACTCTACCTGACAAACCCAAGAGGAAGCAGGAGCCTGAAACATCCCTCTGTCAAAAGGGGTGAAAAACTCAGACAAGGGACCCTTTGTTGCATCAAGATTAGAAGACAAGCTGGTGTTTGTGCTATGTGTGTATAAGTAGACATGTGTGTGCACATGTGTTTGTGTGTATATGCTAGAGCTCAGCAAGAAAATCCCTTTTTATTCATTCCTCGTGGGATGTTGAAGCTCCCTTCGCAGGCTCACCATGGCTGCTGGACATGGGTTAACCAGAGGAGACGTTGGGTTTGGAGCAAGCATTCTCTGTTGTAATGCTGGCTCTGAGCACCTCTATAAACAGTCACCAATGAGAGCACATTTAAGACTGGCCAGTAGCTCTTTTACTCATCCTCTGATGCTGTGACTCAAACTCTTTGTCTGAAAGCCCAAAGGCCTTTGCTGCCAGGATCTAAGCCCCATTCGTTATCCCCAGATACCTCCTAGTAATCAACCCTGTTTTTCTTGGGGAGCCCCTGGTGAAGCCCCTAGACTCTTTCCTGTCCCCCTTTTGCCTTCAGGGTAGGTAGTTACAGACCTATCTCCCTCTCCATGACCCTTGACACTGGAAGAAGAAAAGAAACCTCAGAGACAACAACGGTTTCATCTCAGAATCCAAGGATGAAGGAGGAAAGAGGAGAAAGGAAATGGTTCTTGTGGTGTTTTTCCTTGGGTCAAGAAGGGTCAAAAGTTCTCTGGTCCAGTGAACGCAGTTCATCAAGAGCTGGAGAGATGTGTAAGGGAGGGAGTGCCCCCAGCTACAAGAAAGGAAGTGAAAAAACAGGGGTTAAATCTGTAAAATGTGTGAAATCACTCTGAGGAGCAAACACTAGGTTCTGGACTCAGTCTTGAGGTTCCTGTGGTTTTTAGAATGTGGTCTGAAAACCATTCACTAAGCAAATATTGACAAAGGACCTACCTATTCCACACCAAGATTTGTGTGATGAGCTATCCCACAAATACATCCCCAACCAAAAATCCACCATAAATAAGCCATCCCAACAAGGTCCCTAGCTCTGGTTCATGCCCCCAGAAAACATTCAACAGGGAACCAGAGACTTTCACCACCCACTGTCAAAACTTTCAGAGCTCTGACCTTCTAAAAGGAAAAGCCAAGGGCAACAGATTCCATTACAAGGATTCATGAAGAGACCTCATGTAGGGTGAGACTGCCCAGCTCATAGAGCAGAGTAGGACTAAGTCATTGGAACACTCTCCCAAAGAAAGTCATACCTGCAGACTGGGTGGACAGTCCACCAGACCAAAAGGACAGCTGGTGAGAGTTTCAACAGGAAATTTGTGCTCCTTAGATTTGGAGATCACTGTCTCCAGGTGAAGATAAGCCAGGGATGGAGGAAAGCTAAGATTTCATCCACAATGATCCCTATACTCTCTGGAGGTTCTTTTTACTAGCCAAAGACAAGCCAGCTCCCTTTATACACAGACATACACAGGCTCATAGGTACACACAGAGACACCTGCACATACTTACACACTCACAGGCAAACATTCACAGAGACATGCGTGCATACACGGACACACATATGCACACACAGACAAGCACAGACACACATGTAGATACAGAGAAACAGACACAGAGAGGCATGAAAGAAGCAAACACATGTTCACATACACAGATGTGTGTACATGCGTGCATGCAGATACACAAGCATGCAAAACACGCTCACACATATGGACATAAGTACACATAGGCACAGACACACAGAAACACAAGAAGCACATGCATACAAACATGCATTCACATACACATACACCCTCCTGGTTGGTCCAGGTCTCCTTCCAGGTCCGTGTAGGTATCCCCCACTCCACTTGGGCTCACTGAGATACAGCTGACTCCAAATGGAGGAAGTCATGTCAATACCAGACCCTCCTCCAACACCAAGTCCAGCCCACTTAAGCAACTCTGGGAAGGGCTAAGGAGCACCAGCCATGGTCCTTTCTCTGGACTCATTGCACCCCGTAGGGCTGAACAACCTGGCTGCCCTGGATCCCAGCAGGGATTGGAGGCTGGTCCTGTTCCCAGTGGTTGCCTTGATCCCCTTATGTTGTTAGATTGGCAGAGGAAAGAGCCACTTCTGACTCTAACACAGCAGAGTTGCTTCCATGGCCGCGTTCTGACCCCCACAGGGCAAATGCACTCGGGGTGAGGTAAGTATGAATTGCAGACAGGGGGAACCTCTCCCCATTCCCCAAAATACAGGCGACAAGAAGGAGCACGGTCATCACGAGCTGCCGCAGCCCGCAGCCAGGGCTCTGTAGGCTCTGAGCTCAGGCAGGGATCCTTAATGAACAGCTCCCAGACCTGGCTGTTGGGTTACACAAGGTTTTTAATAGGGTCACAGTAGGTCACTGCGAAGCCCCTTGGCAATCAGTATGAACTATTTTTACATAGTTAGGAGGGCAAAAATATGAATATTCAAACATGATCTAATTAATTGTCTAGAAAGACAGTCTCTCTCCCAAGAGAAGAGATTGTTTTCATTTTCTCCTTCAGATTGGGGTTGATGGAGGGAAGAGGAAAGAACTCCCCAATGGTATTCTTTGGAAGCAACAATCAAATAGCAGCTCATTTTTGCAAATCTGGGAAGGGCAATGTGGTGCCTTGGTGAGCCTGGCACACAGCCTCCCGTGATGTCTTTTCTCCCTGGACTGGTGTCTCCACAAAGTCCTGAATCTGCCTATTTTCCAAAGTGTGCTTGTTTGGGAGAGCCAGTGTGAGCTCTTGGTTGGCAAACTGTGCATTTTGATCTCTGATGCCGAACATCTGCAAACTCTTTTTATGTGCATGACAACAGCCCAAATCAGAAAGGATGGAGAGACACGGCTCCATCTCAATCAGCAGATGTTCATCTGATTCTACTGAACAGGAAGCAGCCCCCCTCCTAGGGATGGTAAAGTGGGGTACCCGTACCCCCAGGACCCCTCTCCTTGTCGGAAAGGTATCTGACTCCTTGCAGCGGAATGTATGGGATGACCTGGCCCAGCCTGTTCACACTGCTGGACATGTCATCAAATGGTAATAATGAAAATGGCCAGGGCCATTATCACAGGGGCACGGACGGCACCATCTGTGACGCATTAGCCTTTGCCTTCCCCAACTGATGCTCAAGCCGGACTCCTGTGACTGCCCCTCCTGCACTCAGCACTTGTGGCTCCAGATCCAGTCCCCATGCCCTGAAGCCAGCTTCAGTCGTTTCTATTAGCATCTAGTCATTAAGGACAGAGCCAAATGGACTAAATAAATGTCCTCTGAAATCTTCAAGGACCAGTCACAAGATTAAAAAATCAATAGAGTCAACATAGCATTCAGCTCAGAGGGTCAGCTGCTCAAGTGCTGTGGCTGAGGCACTGAACCTGGGACATGTAGAAGAGTGGAACCTCTCCCTCCCCCACCGACTATGGAGACAGAAAACCCAAGTGTCTTCTGGACTCAGTCACGTGCTAGCTTCAGATACCCAGCATAAATGCTCAGTGGGGCACGTTGGCAGAGAGCATGTGAACTCTGGTTCTTCATGCCCACAGCAGAAGGGAGAGCTCCTTCTACTCCTGAGGACTGAATGGTAGGAGGGTCCCTTGGGTTCAGCATTCTGTATCAGTGTGCAGTCAGGTCATCTAGTAAACAAAGGTAAAGTTACATAATATGTGTGCGTATTTCATATATATATATATATATATATATATAAACTTAAAAGATCTATGGTCATGACGAAATGAGGAGGCGGTAAGGAACACCCTAGATACAAAAAGAATTTTGTGCATTTCCCAAAGGACAGAAGATGTCATTGACCCTCTAGTCCAACCAGCATCTCCTGAGCACCTCCTATGTGCCAAGAGCTGTCTGGGGTGCTGCAGAAACAAAGATTTAAAGGAGCCTCCATCATCAAAAAGCTTCCATTCTATGAGGAGGAAACAACAGACCCCAGCAACACACACACACACACACACACACACACACACACACACACACACGTGAAGAATTTAACCCCTGTATCCCAGAGGAAATAGTTTCAATTCAATAAATATTTAACTCCCTACTAAGTTCCAAGGGCTGCTGTGGTTAAAAATATTCAGTTGAACTCTTGAACTTAACTCAACTCTTACTCAGATATCAGATTCAAGGTCTCCCCCAAGGTTGCAGCCTAAGTCTTCTTCCTTTGCTAGATACTGTCAGGGTTTATTTCTACTGCACAAGCTTAATGGGATCCAGACTCAGCTCCCCAACAAGAGGAGGCCTTGGAGGACAGAAGCAGAGGTGTCAGAAACAAATTAGAAAAGAAAACCTTCTAGTCTTTTCAAGAAGAAAAATCTTTCAAGTAGGTAGCGTGGCAAAGTAACAAAAAGAAAGATTGAACCAGGTGTTATGTTAAAATTTAAAAGAAAAGCCCTAAAATCCAAGAAACCTAATCTTCTGAAGACTTCTCAGAAACAGCCAAGGAAGACTACATGCTGATCAATATCCCTGAGGGAACAGACTCTCCCAATAAGCAGTTACCAACTGCTTAGCTACCAAGACAAATAAATTGTTTTCTATCAAAAAAGCCCAGAGCTGCATGGAACAGAAAGATCTGGTGGAAATCACTGAAAACCAAAAAGAATCATGCATCGTGGAAGAGTTAATGAGAGACCCTGAAGACTGCCACCAGGCTTGGGTGGGTGATCCATGGAGGCCAGAACATTCTTCTGGAGAAAAGGTTTAGTAGCTTATCCTCTGCCAAGAAGACAACTCACAGTGAATTTTGATTCAGTTTGGATAACTTGGCCAAGTGGTCAACACCATTACCATCATGATCACATCTTAGGAGAAGTCAATAACTAGAAAGGTAATCAAGTATTCACCACAAATTATTTGCTGCTATTTGGCATGTATAAAACTTAACATATGATTTTGAATAAGGATTTCTTCAAAGTCTCCTAAAGAAGCGTTAAGGGAAGAGTAGTTTTGCAAAAATGGGAAATATTTCAGATAGTCCAAAGTTGTAGAGAAATGCCAGTGAGGGTGTAGCCCTATGGATCACTCAGTTATTAATATAAGATGGTGAAAAGGTGAAAAGAAGCACACACACACACATACACACACACACACACACACACACACACACACACACAAACACCTCATCTCTTCCATTCCACCAAGGGAGAAAGACAACATCAAGGTGCCCAATAGCTTCGCAGTGGTTTCTGCTAGGACTTTGACTGAAATGAGTCGGAGACAAGTTCTCTTTGGTGACAAGCAGGAGTCAGGGGCTTACTTTCCTAAAAATTCTGTAACTTGGTCTTAATAATGGTTCTTCTTTGGGGAGAATGGAATGCCCAGCCTCAAAGAGTAGAGGTTTCAGAATCAACATTGAATAAAAACCATCTCTGAGTTGGTCTGCAATTTTCCTGAGCGTATATGACACCTAGGTTACTGGGTGGGGCTAAGTATCCTAAGACAGAGGAAAGAGGCCTTGCCTTCAAAGAACGGTTGTCATCCTTATCACTGAATGCCTCCATGGTATGTGATCTAAGTGCCAGAGCACAAGACTTGGCAGAACATGAACTCTCCCCTCCTCACCTCCACCCCTGACCAATCATCTATGTCACTCAGGGTTTTTTCTCCCTTAGATTCTTTCTATCTCTTTACTCCCGTCTTTTGTAAACCTTTTCCTTCTCCTGACATGTCAACTGTCAATTCCTGTTAGATTTTTCTGATCAATTTGAATTACTTTAAAGTGAATAATAATAAGTATCCTAGCAAAAAGCCTATTCATAGTATTAACAAAGTAGAAGGTTCATCACCACAAGGCAACTCCAGAAAGACTAGTCAATGCAGCTAATTCAAGGAAATGGTAGAAAGTCCGCACCACACCTTTACAATGTGCAAAAATGTAGTACCTACCTAATACCTAGAATTCCTTAAACAGCACAAGGTGCCATGCACTTATGGTGGTCAGAATTATACATGAGAGGTTTGATATGTCTCAGAAATTAGTAGGCAACAAATCCCCATGACACCAATATAGATCTCAAAACATGCCTCAGAATTCAACAAATTGGTCTCCAACCACCACTATCTCAGACAAACCTGTTACCTACAATCACACAAGCCTAGCGCTGATCCATAAGAAATTTAAGAATGATTTGAATAGATTGGGGCATGCTAAATGCTCATTATTTAGTGTACAGGAAACAAAGAGCTTTCCATATTTAGACACCTTGCTGAAGAAATCCAAACTATGTGGGAGTGGGATGGGTTCATGTGAGTCCTGTCCACCTGTCAGTGACCCAGGCAGATCCAAAAAAAGATGGACTCACATCCCCATGACACAAAGCAGTTATTTTACTCATCTATGAAAGAATCAGAAAAATACTGAAGATGAAAGAATATTGGCAGCAGGGCAAATGCCCCGGCATCATTTCTCTCTGAACTCCACCAGAAGAGGCAGAAAATGTTATTAATAATAAAAGTGATGATGGTGACTAACATTGACATCATGCTTTCAAGTCTGCAAAGCACTGAGCATATGATACCCTCTGGTCTTCACCACAACTCTGGGAAGGAGGGGCGGCTCTTACGCTCATTTTACAGAGGGGGAGACAGAAGCAAGCAGAGGTAAAGGGACTTGCCCAAGGTCACGCGGCTATTCATGTCTGAGGCAGAACTCCAGCTTAGGTCTTGCTGGCTCCATGTCCAGCCCCGCGTATTGAACCAATTACATTCCCCCCGAGTGGATGATTCTGAATACCCAAAAGAAATGTCCTCGTGGCAGGAAAGACACATCAGAAGATCGCTATCTTTCTTGTACTGATTGATGTCAAGTCTACCTATTACAAACCTCAAGACAGCCTCAGACACTCAACAAGAAAACTGCCGTGAAACTGGATCATTACCATAGCCTAAAATGGAATCTATAGTCACCCATTTTTCCATTAAAAACCTGAAAACCAATATTTTTAATATATCACCACTCCAAGAATAGAGGCCTGCCCAGAGAGATTGAAACCACATGGGAACAGAAAGAGGCACATACTGCCTCTGATGGCTTGTCTGAGGGTGGACTTATGACAAGGACACCCTTAGTGGGGACAGAGGATGAGCTCACATCCTGACACTTCTATTCAGCTACTGGAAAAGCAGTTATTTTATTCATCTGGGCAATGGTTCCTAAAATATTAAGTGTAACGTATATCTATGTATGTACATATATATGGATATAGAGGAAAAAATGGACATTGACTTTTCTCAAGGTCATTTCTATCTGTACAGAATTGACAGAAATGATAACTAGGTAATAAGGGCTAGATGAACAGTATGGTCCTGATTCGATGATTGCCCAATCAATTACAGGTACCAAGTTAATCGAGGGTTATATATGTACCGGGGGGTCTGGAAAACCTGAGTTTGAATCCTGTCTCAAACTCTCATTAACTGGAGACTGTCAGTAAGACATTTCATCTCTGTCCCTCTGAGTTTCCTCCTCTACTAAATGGAAATAATAACTGCACCTATCTCACAGGGTTGCTGTAAAGATAACAAAAATATTAACCTTGAGTATTCTATGAATGTTAGTGATTCCCTATAATAACTTGCTTCCCTGGAACTATTTGGCACACCCTTGGTGATCTTCAGCCAATGTGACATTTTCTTATGTGATCCCAGATTATTTTAGTGATAAAAAAGTGAATGCTTTACAGAAAGTTCACAACGTGAAAACAGCTTCCATGTTCTCATCTTTTAGTCTTAGAGAGAGGTGATGCCCTTCGTTAAGAAAGAGGAGATTAGATTTGCATTTGAGAGGAAGCTAGGAAAGTGCTCCCCTCATAATTCCTGGGCCTTTGCGAAGCATTTTTCTCTTATCAGGCCCTATCTGGAAGATTTCCATTCACCTTCTTGGATATAATAGCTATTATTAATAGGAGACCTCTTAGTCAGTCTTGCACTCGAGACTTATTCACGTACTGTCAGAATATAAAATAGACTTAGGCGTAGTGAGAATGTTAGTATATTTGTTGTTCACATGAAAAGCAGTTCTGTTCTCTGTTTTAAACATGATAGCAACTCAATAATGTCAAAAATGATTCATAGAAGGCATCCTATTTTCCAAGGATATATTTTAAGTATTCTCTGGTTATACCTAGTCTTACATCCATTATCATGATTCCTGAATAGAACTATATGTCAAAGAGTGAATCATACCAAAACATAACATTAATCACTTAATGTACATGCATGACATCCATTTGATGGCTACATTAAAAAGCACCTTCCTCCCATGGAAACTTTCTCCAAAAATGTCAAAATGTCATTTCAACTGAATAAGGAAAAAACATGTTAATGCATGCCAAGGAATAATGAAGAATGAAGACTTGAAGCTTGAACCTAGGGATCAAATTGAATCAATGAATGAAAGTAATAAATTCTTAGGACTTATTTAGGCACAAGGCTACCATGAAGAAAGTTAATAATGTGTATGTTAAGAGACAGACTGGCATCCTGAAGTCAAAGTTGAATGAGAAGAACACATTTAAAACAACTAAAAGCTAAGTAATACTGGTCTTAACATATTCTTTGGGCATAATAAAATGGACATCAACAGTTCTAGAAGGCAGTCAAACAAAACCCTGTACAATATTATTGGATCACAGGACTCTTCCCTCCAAAAGAAGGTCTAGAAACATTATCATTTCATATCAACGTTAAAGAGTAACAGATGTCCTCAAATCATTTAATAAACTCATTAAAAATTGACAAAGTACTTTCTAAACAAACAGACCTCCTTCAAAAGACATTAATCAACACTGACAACAGACCAAAAGATTTAGCAAATGTAATTGAGAGTGATTTATCTCTGAGTCTTGCCCATGTAGTGGCTAAAATAAAAAATAATAAATTAAGAGAATCCCCACGGATAACACCCACAGGATCTTGAGCAACAGTCATTGTTTGTAGAAATAATGGGGTTTAAAATGGAGAGACAAGATCAGGTTATTGTTATTAGGAATCATAGAAAGATTATCCTTAAAGACTTTGCACTTGTTGATAAATGCCTACTGTGTCAAGAAGCAGTGGGAAATACAACAAAAAAATTAGCTCCTACTGTATACCAACACAAGAACCTTGCTATCGTAGGTGGCACAGTGGATAGAGCACCAGTGCAGGAGTCAGGAGGACCTGAGTTCAAATCTCACCTCAGACACTTGACACTCACTAGCTGTGTGATCTTGGGTAAGTCACTTAACCCCAACTGCCTCATCCTTGGTCATCTCCAGTCATCCTGAGGAATATCTGGTCACTGGATTCAGATGGCTCTGGAGGATAAGTGAGGCCTGCACAGCACTCCCTCACTCAAATCAAAGTCAAGTGCAAGTCATGTCATCATTTCTCTGATGGCATGGTCTTCTTCGGCAATGAAGGACAAACACACAAACAGCAAATCCCCATATCATAAATACAAACCCCAAAATACCCTCGAGAACTCAACAAACAAAATATATAATGTTGGAAAGAGATCTTCATGGGAATTAACATTGTTGCCTACAATTGTCCAGACAAAACATTAGTCCATAAAAATTTAAGCACATTCCAACAGCTGACACCATACAAAATACTCACAATCACCAAACCACATGAAATGAAAAGTTTTCAATATTAGTTGCAAACATACAAGACGTCCTGGGTTCTTTTCTATCTGAAATCTTTCCAAAAGTACCAGAAGAATGAGACAATAGCCATAACAATTAATAATTCTGCCAGAACTAATCACAAAAGTACTGATCATCCACCAGTCCAACAGCCTAGAGAATATAAAATGCCAATAGCAACCTGAAACCATTTCTATCTGAGCTCCATCAAACGTGAAGAGGAATGAAGTAAATAACAGTTCATCTCATCATTTTAACATTCGCAGAGCACTTTCCATGCCCTGCCTCAGCTGAGCTTCATGACAGTCCTTCTGGCCAGGCGTTTCCCTTTCAGAAGATGAAATGGAGACATAAAGAAGACAAGTGATTTGCCCAGCGTCCCCCAACTAGTAGGTGTGTGATGCAGAATCTTAACCCAGGTCTTCCTGCCTCACAGCCTTATCTAGACAACAGGCTGAGCTAATAACACTCAGTGATCACTAAGCCCCTCCCATAGACAATAGATTGAATGATTCAAAGACCCCAAGTCACCTGGTGAGATTCGGTGACTATCCACAGCCTCCGCAGAACCATTATTTATTACTTCAAAGTGAGTCTGGGTCAATGCCACTGCTCTAGATTGACCCTTCCAGGATCTCCTGCATTCCTTGGTATGTCCCTGCTACTGACCCAAGCTGATACCATTGTGTCTATCCCCACCTCTTGTGGTTACTGCACCTGGAAAGGTACCTATGAATATTTTCCTCCAAGGAAAGTCTGCTATCCTCATAGACCACTGGTAATAGAATTCCCTTTGGTGGGAGCATGTGAGGGAGCAAGGCTAGAAGGGGCTCACAACATCCCCATTCACTACATGCTCGCTTCCAGAATAAATGTGCCGCATTTGGAAAAGTATATATGGCTGCACAATGGGGGAATCCATTATTTATTGGGATGCCAGTACAATGGCCTACAATGTTTTCATAGCAGCATAGGATACTGGGAAGAATTCTGGACTAGAAGTCAGAAATCCAGGGTTCAAATCCCATCTATGTTATTAGTAATATCTGCACAATGTTGAGCATTTCCCCTCTCTGAGTCTTAGGCTTCTCACATGTAGATGGGCTAAATCAGCGGTATTAAACATGCTGCCCTTTGGCCACATGTATACCACAACAGTCTAGTATAGCCTGAACCAGACAAAAATGCGCCTGGGAAATATTCAACAAAATAAACAAAAATATAATAAAACATAGATAAGTTTTTATATGTGGTTTTCTAAGTCAATATGTATCCACAGGGATCCTTGTTTGTTGTTTCATAGTCCCTGTTTCTATATGAGTGTAACATCACTTACCTATATAATCTTTTATTTAATTTTTACAATTTATTTTACTCTGAATTTAAGAAATAAAACAAGTATCTACGTAACATAATGTAATGGGGGGGTGAAGATAATTTCACATAAAACAGCAAATCTAATAAATCGGAACCCTAATAACCATCTAGCCAACAAAATCTTCCCCCATCTGTATAACAGGTTCATTAAGTGGACATACCTTGTTCTTGGAGCTCCCCCTCTCTCCACAATGAGGGAGAGATCGCTCCATCACAAAGCAGTTCATTCTACTGTTGGATAACTCTAATTGGTAAATAATTGTCCTAGAGATCAAACCTAAACCTGTGTCTTTGAAATGTCCACCTGGTTCTCCTAGTTCTCTTGCCTAGTGCCAACCAACACAAGTCAAATCTCTTCTCCACATAATAATTGAAGGCATCTACCATCTCTTCCCTCTATCTCTTCTCTTCTCTTGGCTTTACATCCCTTCCTCCAGATACTCCACCATTGAAGGTGTTCTGTGGGTGTGATCCAGCTTAGCAATATCTTTCCAGACTGTGGTTCCCAGAAGTGAAGCTAATAATGTAGATATGGTCTAACCAGGGCAGAAGATAGGGGAACTATTGCCTCCCCAATCTTGCTTGCTCAGTATTGCAGCCAAAGATCCCACAGTTGTATTGTTTGTAGCCCATTGAATACTTCTGATCTTAATTTAAGGTGAAATTTTGCCTCACTCCACCTCCTCCATCTGGCGCTGGTGAAGTTGATTTTTTTGAACCACTGTAAAACTTCACATTTATCCCTGGTCATAAAAGAGAGAACATAGGCACCATAAAGGATTTCAAGGACAGGAGGAGTCCAAGCCATGGGGTAAAGTCACTCTCTTCCATATACGTCTTTCTCAGCACTCAGTTCTACCACTCCCTCATGTGAGTGGCTGGAATGGAGACTTTTCATAGCCCAGTGTTCATATGGAGAGAGCAGGCACCTGGCACAGAGAGCACATTCATCCACTACATACCCAAAGCAAAAGGGTAGTCAGGTGAAGAGCACAAGGTGCAAGGTTGTCCAAGAGGAGAGATCCAGGTCTGGGTTTTGCAGGGTGATGCCAACTGAGAGATGATTCCAGCCATGACTCTGCTTATACTAGCCTTGGGATTTTAGCCAAATTGTCTCATTTCTCTGAGCCTCAAGTTCCTCATGTGTATAATGAGGGATGGCATGGTGTGGTAGACAGAGAACTGACCCCAGAGACTGGGCTCAAGTCCTGATTTGGAACCCAGGACACATCCCTTCACTCCTCAGTGTCCCCAGACAACTCTCTTCAACTCTTAGGTTGCAGAACAATTGGCAGTATCACTTAGTGAAGGGTGTCTCCTCACCATGAGTTTCTGAAACCATAGGTCAGGAACAAAAAAGGGGAGGGATGTATTAGACTCAATTCAGTTGACAATGGCCAATATTGATTTACTATATTCTCATCACATGGCATTGTCCTGGCCACTGAGAATTACACAGACATCCAGATCGAGGCATCTAACAAACTCTGAGGATGCACAGATGACTTGTCAGCAAGGGAGCTCAGGGTGGCTTCGTGGAGAAGATGGAACCTGAGTGACAAGGGCCTTGAAGGACAGAATCTCCTAGGGAGAACAGAAAAGCAGATTCTTGCCAAGCATGAAGATGATGGTGAGGAAAGGGGGTTAAGTAGCCCATGAGTCAGGTAGGCTGCAACATTAAGTGTCTAAAAGAGAGTGATGTGAAGCGAAGCTGGAGATGGAGGAAAAATCACTTCCAGCAGGACTCAAGGCCCAACTGAGGAGTCTGCCTTCTCTCCAAAGACAGTAAACAGCCACCACAGTTTTTTCAACTGGAAATTTTCATGGCTAGGAGTGCTTGACATCCCAAAGTTAGAATGATGAAGGGTAAGGGAAGAGGGGAGGGGCTCGTAGTAAGGGGAACACTCAGGATAGGATTCCTGAAGGCCCATGGAGAGGTAGTGCAGATCAGTAACTCAATGAAACAACATCTAAGGCATAACTTCAAGATCTAACATCAAAAGCAAGAGTCCCCTTGCATTCAAAGGGCTCAAATTCTACTGGACAGTTGAATGGCTAGATTTAGCAATCATCCACCTAGCAGATGTATCAGCAATGGGGGAACATAGAAATACAAGTAGAAATGCTGAAGTCTGTGTCCAGAACTCCTAGGGATGAACACCAGGTCCTTTCAAGCTGCATTCTCCTGGGGATTCTTGGTGTCTCTCTACAAAAGAAAAGAAGTCCCAGATGCTAGAACTGGTGTGGAGATGGTTGGAAGAAGACCCATGTACCTAGGGGTGCTTCTAGTGGAATATCTGGCCTCTAAGCCTCTGCCAGCTCTTAGATTCTGGGCTTCTCAGATGGTTATGAGAAGCAAGAAATTAAACAAGAAACATAGCTGAATCTCTCCTTAATTCTGACTCCCCACCAAGCTGAGAAGGACTAAGCCTATTTTCTCAAGGTAGACCATGAAGGAGACTGGGGACTAAGACATCCATTAATGGCTGATTAGGCATACCAGAACTCAGAATAGATACCACATGAGATACAAAAGAAGGGCCATCTAAGGCTGATCATTTCCCCAGAATTCCTTCCTAGGAGCCATACTCCTCCCAAATCCCTCCATGGAGATACTGAGAGAAAAGAATGGGAAAATTTCACGGTGTCATTAAGCAGCAGCTCATAATTGACCTCAATATGAACAGTAATAAAGACGGCCAGAATGACATATGCTCTGTACAATCTCAGGCAGTGTGGGCAGGATTCCAGCCTTGGTGCCATTAACTATCAAAGAAGAAAGAGACAAGAAAATTGCATATTAAGAAGCCAAAGCTTGTCTACTCTGCATCCTGAGGGAGGTTTTCGTCTCCTCCATGTTCACTGACTACATGGAAAAATGTTCATCCTAACCATTCCATCCTAGTCAGGGATTACACTGATTGGTCATTCACTCCCAGAAAAGCCCAAATGATCATCCAGCATTTGCTTAAATACCTCAATCAAAGAGAGGGAATCCTCTCCCACAGCCTCCTAGTCAGTTTCTGGATGACTCCAATGCTTAGGAAGTTGAGTTGGCTCCAAAGCCTTTGGTTAACTCAAAAGAGAAATGAATTTTGATGACCCCTCCCCCAGTCCATCACTTGGATCCAAGTGACTACATATGCCTTGTGGTTGGCCGTTACCTACCATGAAGTAGCCTCTCATTGCTCTTTAGGTCACCCTGAAGACCCAATTCGTTGACAACTCAGAATGCCTAAATCACCAAGACAGGCCAGACTAGGAGACAGTGACATTATCACAATCACTCAGACGGGCTGATTTTCTGGATGATCTGGACTCACAAAATCTCCTGTGTGGTCTGTGGCTTATTTGATGTTACTGTTGGCAAAGACCAACTTCAAGTATAACATACTCTGAAATAGATACTCAGCTGGCACTTGAAGCTGGCTTCTGTACACTGCCACACACAAAATATTCTGTGATGCCCCTGGCATGAAAGTTCCTTTCTCAGGCTCCCTTACACATCTTCACACATCTTCACTTCGACCTTGGCCCCAGTAACTTCAGAATACACCAAGTCTGCAAGCAGCACTGCCAACAGGCCTGACTTAGGAATGAGTGTCTCAAAAACTGAATATTGAGCTAGGAAATGAGAAATGAAGATTCATTCTCAGTTTTACTGTTCAGAGTGGGAGAGGTCTTTGGGTCTTAATTTCCCCATCTAACAAAGAGAACAGTCCATGTTTCAGAGGCTGACAAACACCACATTGCTTTCAAATTTTCCATTAATTAATTCACTTTAGGAAATGAATGTGCTCCTAAAAAGGGCTTGTGGAAATCAAATTTGTGTGAATTCACTCCCAATTTCCATGCCAATGTGAAGGTGGGGGACAATGACACCAGGGGGTGCTCTCTATTCAGCTGGAGACTGGAACAAAGGGAAAATTTGACTCAATTCCTATTATTCCAATCTGTAGACTCTTGGGTTTGATCAAAATGGTGGAAATCTATTCTTTGACAAAATGTCAGCCATCCAGGGAAGAGAAATATTGTAAACAAAATGCACACAGCCTCGCTGGGGCCCTCAATAACTCTTGGCTAGATCATCACACAATATTTAGTCTTCCTGCCTCCAGCATCCATCCTATAACCTGCTTATAAATTAATACCAATCCCTTCATGTGAAGATTTTCCCTGAAGCCCTGTTCAGATCATGTCCACCAAAGGTCAACTTCAGTAAATCCCACTAGCTTGTCTGTGCCTATCCTTAAGGATACCCAGGCTCTGGGGTGGAGTCAAGTTGGTGGAGTAGAAAGATGTACATATATTAGCTCTTCCCACACAGCCCATAAAATACCTATAAAGAAAGACTCTCAACAAATTCTAGAACAGCAGAAGTGGAGAACAACAGAATGGAGGGGATTTACAGCCCAGGGTGACCTGAAACGCCAACAGGAAATGTCTACTGCACTGGATACAGAGCCCAGCCCAGTCCAACATTGGCCATGCAGCACAGCTCTGGGAGGAGGACACAAGCAGGCCTCAGGGGCAGACTCCCCAGTCACAGTAGCAACCATTCACATATCCCTCAACCCACAGGCACCAAAGGTCAGTGACAGGGTTTTTTCAGTTGGCCAAGAAGGGAGAAGGGCCTTCCCACAACTCCAGCCTCAGTCAGCAGCCTCAGAGGCCACACCCAGCAGGTGACAGCAGTTCCCACAGTAGCCCCTAGAGCAGCCTGCATCCATTGTTGGATCATAAAACCCCTGGGGGCACTGAACAGCTGATTCTTACCTCAGCCCTGTGTAGAGGCCCTGCAGCATCTGATCTTTATCTCATGCTGAATGGCTGCCCTGCCCCTACAGCTTATCTGAATCTCAGCCCCCTGTGCTGGCTTGGTCGAACTGGAGGCAAGGTGGCTGTAAAGAGGAAACTCTACTAAGATTCTGGGCACATAAATCTCTTCTTGCTCCCAGACCATTGTGTACGCATTTCATTGTGCCACTTTGGAGGAACTGAGATCTTACATATCTCCACAATATACCCTACTCTTGACAAAGGACCCAAAAGTCAAGTAACTGGTTGGGAAAATGCCCAAAAAAGGGGAAAAAATAAGACCATAAAAGGTTACTTTCTCAGTGAATCTCCTCCCATCCTTTCTGATGAGGAAGAACAATGCTTACCATCAAGGAAAGACATAAAAGTCAAGGCTTCTGTATCTCAAACATCCAAAGTAAATATTCAATGGTCTCAGGCCATGCAAGAACTCAAAAAGGATTTTGAAAATCAAGTAAGAGAGGTGGAGGAAAAAGAGGTGCAAAAAGAAAATCATGAAAAGAGAGTCAACCGCTTGCTAAAGAAGACCCAAAAGATGCTGAAGAAAATAACACCTTGAAAAACAGGCTAACTCAACTGCCAAAAGAGATTCAAAAAGACAATGAGAAGAAAAATGCTTTAAAAAGTAGAATTAGCCAAATGTAAAAGGAGGTTCAAAAGCTCACTGAAGAAAATAGTTCTCTCAAAATTAGAATGGAATGGATGGAGGCTAATGACTTTATAAGAAACCAAGAAATCACAAAACAAAACCAAAAGAATGAAAAAATGGAAGATTATGTGAAATATCTTGTGGCAAAAATAACTGACCTGGAGAACAGATCCAGGAGAGACAATTTAAAAATAATGGGACTACCTGAAGGCCATGACTAAAAAAGAGCCTACACATCATCTTTCATGAAATTATCAAGGAAAATTGCCCTGATATTCCAGAACCAGGGGGCAAATAAGTGTTGAAAAAATCCATCAATCGCTTCCTGAAAGAGATCCAAAAAGAGAAACTCCTAGGAGCATTGTGGCCAAATTCCAGAGTTCCCAGGTCATGGAGAAAATATTGCAAGCAGCTAGAAAGAAACAATTCCAGTATTGTGGAAATACAATCAGGATAACGCAAGATCTAGCAACTTCTACATTAAGGGATCAAAGGGCATGGAACATGATATTCCAGAAGTCAAAGAAACTAGGACTAAAACCAAGAATCACCTACCCAGAAAAAGTGAGTATAATACTTCAGGGGAAAAACTCGTCTTTCAATGAAATAAAGGACTTTCAAGCATTCTTGATGAAAAGACCAGAGCTGAAAAGAAAATTTGACTTTCAAACACAAGAAAAAAGAGAAGCATGAAAAGATAGACAACAAAGAGAAATCATAAAGGACTTACTAAAGTTGAATTGTTTATATTCCTACATGGAAAGACAGTATTTGTAACTTTTGAAACTTTTTTCAGTATCAGGGTAGTTGGTGGAATTACATACACACATACACAGAAAGAGAGAGATGAGAGCGAGAGACAGACAGACAGACAGACAGAGACAGAGAGCATAGGGTGAGTTGAATAGGATAGGATCATATCTAAAAAAATGAAATTAAGGGGTGACAGAGAAATATACTGGGAGGAGAAAGGGAGAAATGGAATGGGGCAAATTATCTCTCATAAAAGAGGGAAGTAAAAGACTTTTCTGTGGAGGGAAAAAGCGGGGAGATGAGAGAGAAAACATGAAGCATACTCTCATCACATTCGACTAAAAGAAGGAATAAAATACATACTCATTTTGGTATGACAACCTATACAGAAAAGTGGGGGAGAAGGGGATAAGCAAGGTAATGGGGATGTTGAAAGGGAGGGCAATGGAAGGAGGGAGCAATTAGAAGTCAACACTCTTGGGGAAAGACAAGATCCAAAGAGAGAATAGAAGAAATGGGGGGCAGGATAGGATGGAGAGAAATACAGTTAGTCTTACACAACATGACTATTATGGAAGTCATTTGCAAAGCAACACATATATGGCCTATACTGAATTGTTTGCCTTCCTAATGGGGATGGGTGTGGAGGGAGGAAGGAAGAGAAGTTGGAACTCAAAGGTTTGGGAGCAACTGTTGAGTATTGTTCTTGCATACAGGTGGGAAATAAGAAATACACGTAATGGGGTAGAAATTTATATTGCCCTACAGGACAAAAGAGAAGATGGGGATAAGGGAAGAGGAGAATATTAGAAGGGAGGGCTGATTGGTGATAGCAGTAACTAGAATGCTTGGAGTTTTGGGGGAGGAGGGGAGAGATGGGAAGAAAATTTGGAACTCAAAATTTTGTGGAAATGAATGTTGAAAACTTAAATAAAAAACAAAAAGATACCCAGGCTCTGGTCCCAATCTGTCTTTCAATTGGATTGTATGAGTCACTTGTAAGTGCCCTAGGATTGAATCCAATTAAACTCATTGCTGTTCCCTATGGGTATGTCCTCCCACCTCTACAATTTGACTCCTTACTTCTCCTACCTAGAACACCCCTCCTCAGTGTCTCCTCCAAATCCCCTTCTCAAATTCCTACTTGCCCTTCAAAGTCCACCTAAAATGCCACTTCATTCACAAAGCCTGATCTAACTGGACCCAAATGTTCCTTGGTCCGATCTCTCTGAAGACACTTCTTGTACCCTCTCCTGACTCAAAGCATAGTTTTACATGTACAAGAAATCAAGCATACCTCCCCTGATAAATCAGCAGCAGCATCTCCTGCATTGAGGTAGTGCTTAAAGGCTGACAATGCTCTCAGCTTCTGGGATCTCCTTTGATCCTCGTAAGAGCCCTAGGAGAATGGTATGACTTTTATTCTTATTTTACATATGAGAAAACTGAGGCATTCACGGATTCCTACAATTCATCATGACCAAGAGAGGAAGAACTAGCCTGGCTGGAACTAGACCAGCATAACCCAGACATTTTCATGCAGTCTGTCCTCCACGACTGAGCCTTTCCCTGAAATATGACGGTGGAGTTAAAGCAGGAAGAATCAGGATAATTCCAAGAAAAAGGAAGGCAACCACGCCCTGCAGACTTTGGGGGCAGGCAGCTGCCCAGCAGACTCTCTTAATATTTGAACCTTTGGAATTGGCAAACAGAAACATAATAGAAATATTAGATGAGATGTGCAAGGTCACCCCAGGCCTCTGGAGGGTTTAATTTGAATAGAAATACTCCTCATGGTCACCAGTGTACTACAGATGCTTACAAATGAGGTACAGGAAGAGGTAGGGGAATGATCCCAATAAATAACAGAAGCAGTAAGCAACCCAACAATAAGAACATGTGGGAACAAACTTCCTTTTTCAGAGTCTTGAACAGGGAAAAGACAGAATCTGGCTTTGTGTTTAAAAAAAAAACTAATAAAATCTCCCAACAAGATTCAAGTGGAAGTGTAGAGCCCAGTTTCTGACGACAGGTCAGCCAGTGAGACCATAACTGGAGGACTGGATGGCTGAGCCCAGCCTGGAGAGCAGTCAGACTTGGGTTTCTTTCTTGCTTTACAAAGGCCATGGAATCTTTGAGTGACTCCACACCTTCCCTTGCCTTGAGGTTGCCTTTGGAAAATCCTTTCAGACCAATATCATGATTAAACATTCACATTGATAGAGGAGAATTCAAACCCAGAGCTCCTGAATGCCTTCGGCTCCTTCCACTGCCCTTTCTCCTTTGCTGTCATCACAAATATTTGTCTTAGTAGCCTCCCCCATTGTGATGATGATTAAGAATCTCATTGAGCTTTTCCCATTTATTTACGCGTTTTTTGTAGTTAAACATCCTCAATTCACCTTTAATTGACTCCAGAGGCACAATTCTCAAAACAAGAAATGAGGCCTCCCCAGGGTTTGGGGACTGGCGGGCAATTCACTGCACAAGAAAGCAGACATTGTCTTTTTTGTGATTGGTGAGATTTGCATATGAAACTGGATGATGTGATCCTCATTCTGCAAATGCCACATGAAAGGCACACCAAGCATTTTAATCATGCTGCAAATCACTCTTTGGGACCACATTTGAGGAAGCTAAATTATGCTGGTAACCTATATGAGACGGTTGGATGTTTCCAAAACACTATAAGCCAAGGTCACTTTCAGATACAAAGTTTGGAGGACAGTCAACCAGACATTTGCCTCGTGTACTTTTGGGGCACCCAGGACTGAGATGTGAGGAGAATTAGGGCAGAGGCTAGGCCCAGCCTTCCAGGGACTTCTCATCTGGAGAAGAAGAAATTTCCACTAAAGAAATGATTTTAGATGGACAGAGCATCCAGGAGAGATCTGGAGGCCAGAGATCTAAGTTGGAGGTTGACTCTGCCATTTACTGTGTGGCCTTGGACATACTGCTTAGCCTCTCTAATAATCTGAGCTAGCGTTTATATAACACCTACTATGTACCAAGCAGTTTACAAACATGACCTCCTTGGCCTAATAATCAGAGCTAGCGTTTATATAACACCTACTATGTACCAAGCAATTTACAAACATGACCTCCTTGGCCTTGGACATAGTGCTTAGCCTCTCTAATAATCAGAGCTAGCATTTATATAACACCTACTGTATACCAAGCAGTTTACAAACATGACCTCCTTGGATCTTCGTGGCAACCCTATGAAATAGGTGCTATTGTTATGCCCACTTTACAGATGTGGAAACTGAGCCAACAGAGGTTACAGAGACAGGAAGTAAAGTCAGACTTAAACTTCCTGCCTCCAGGCCCAGCCACCTAACTTCCTGAGGTTCTCTGAACCTGTTTTCTGATCGGCAAAATGGGGCTAACATTTTTAATACCACCACCTTTTTCATCCTCCTTGTCAATAATCTCATTTATCTCATTGGAATGATTCTTATGGTTTTCCATTTTCCTTTTTGTGTAATGACCTTATTTCCCCACAAAGAGAAACTCAAGGGAAATTCATGTTGCCCTGGAGGTGTCAGGCTCCCCACAGACAACCCAGGTTCTACTGAAAGTAGCCGAACCGCACACACAGAAGTCGCACAAGCTGGTTGTGGAAGAGTGGCTGACAGTTGTTTCCAGACCAGTACCACAAATGTGGTACAAGTTCCCTTACAAGTTCCTAGAAAATGACTGTCACTTCCACCAGAGGCTAAAGCACATGAGTGAAACAGAGTAAGGGAGGAGGGCACAGTGCTGACCCAAATAAGATGAAGGAAACTGTGCTTTCTACCTTTGCCCTGAGCCCACAATCAGGAAGCAACAATGACCATCAGGTTCCTAAGGGCACTGTCTCAGCTGACTGCTCTCTTTCTTAGTAGCATTCTACCTTGATTCAACATGTGATGGAGCTGTGATCACATCCATGAGGAGCCTCCCTTGAAAGGAGCAGTTCAAAATCCCTGTAAGCCTTCTCATCCTCTGGGGCCCGCATCCAAGCCCTGACACAAATCCTTCACACCCACTTCTAGAACTGTCCTCTTGGCCCTTGTCACTGCCTGGACACTAGTGGAACACCCACCTGAAAAAGTGGCCCTCCAGACCCAACCTTCAGGACCATGTCTTCAGGCCCTGAAGGAGATAAATCCATTCACCTTCAGAACTCACACCTGGGACTATGCTATGTCATACCCCATCTAGCCACCCTGTTCTCCATTGTTCACCCTTCATTTTTAAGTAAGACCAATGATATCACAGGTGATGTCTTGACTTGTAAATGAATTGGATATAGGTAAGGCAGAGTTGTGTGAAATCTCCAGCCTCACTCTCTCTTCCTGAGTCATTGAAGTTCAGTATTAGGACTCAAGCAAGTTTGGATGGTGATTGCTCGAGATGTAGATGACCTTGGTGTTCTATGCCTGACCAAGCCCTATACAACAAATCCATAGCACCTACTTCTGCCACCTCTTTGGTCATTGGAACAAATTGTTCTCTTTCACCCATTCTGCCAGGGGGAGGTCTGCACTCACTTGGAGTAGACATCCTCCTAACTCATCAATGGATTTGAGTTCTGTTGGTTGCCCTCAACCTGGTTTAGCCCATCTGCCAAAATGGTTTTACAAGAATGTGGCCACTGTGCATGCTATAGCTTCTTCGTGCCACAGGTGAGAGTCATGTGAAAAGGTAGACTCCAAAGGTGGATGAGCAGCCCTGTAAAGGACTTGGTAAGCACTCAAACCAAAGGTGCTAGTCCTCCTGAATACCCTATCTAACCATCCCCCTTCTAACCATCTTGCCATCAGCCTTGCCATGTTGACTGCCACCCATCCCCAATGCCTTCCACCTCAAGATATGGGTTCAAAAATAGATCAATGTGGATGTTGCTGTGGGAAAGAGGTGGATTTCCATATGGATCAAATTCCCATCCCTGTGACTTCCCAGACCAAAGCTCCCTCCCCTGGTCATTCCCCCCTTCTTTGACTATAACTTCCCTATAATGTATGCATGATGCTGACTTTGGGGAGTTTTATCCCCTTGGACTTATCCCCATTTGAGTCTCCATTTGACCCCCTGTCAAAAAGGTATAATATTTGCCTTAGTTACTCTGAGTTTGATGTGAACATCAAAGTGATGTTATGTAAAATATAACATTTTAGAACATTCAAGAAATAAAGAAACATAGTTTCTGACCCTCACCCACAAGGAACTGAGTCCAAAATCCTTGGACCAAATCCCTTTGTTCCTTCTAGGGGCTCAGATTACTTATATTCTCAAACATCTTTAGTTCTCATTCATGACTCAAGTTGACTTTTGCCCAATATTAACCCAGTGGGTATTATAGATTGGTAATGGTGCATTTGTCCATTGATTTTTTTCAGAGAATGGGGTGGGTGGGTGGGTCATAGTATAGGTTGGAAGTCAGTTCAAAGGCAATTTAAATCCAGTGAGAAAATTACCTCACTTCTACCCACACACAGGCTACTTCCTAGTTTTCCACTGAATCACTCTTAAGAAGTATTTCATAGGGTATTTGGCTACCTTGTGCATGACTTACTGAGAGCAATGCTAGAAAATGTCAGGAGGCCCTCAAATGCACCTCTTTTCACACTCTGGAGCCAATGCCTTCCATGCTACACTATGCTTCCTCACCAAGGCCATCCAGTCTTCAAAAGTCCAAAATTCTAGGTTTGGAGATGGCTGGAACTAAGGAATTCTAGTGAAAAGTTTCTATCTAGATCTGGACAGCATCTGCTCCTGACCTTTCCCCATCCACTCGAAATATTACAGAGTATATCTCTTTTCTCTGAAAACCTTGTCACTGAAGGTGTTGTCACCAAAGCTCCTTTGAAGAGGACAGGAAACTTAGAGATCATCTAATGCAACCTCTTTATTTTACAGGTGCGGAAACTGAGTTCTGACATCGAAGGAATTTCCCTGGCCTGCTAAGAAGAGACTGTCCAACCATAATCCCTGAGTCTGTGATCAATTCCAGGCCAAGTGCTATTTTCTGGAGTCTAACTTTGAGATTACTCCCCTTTTTAGAATATTCATTCATATGCCGTGCTTCTTTCCCCATCCCAGAAGTTAGCAAAAAATATTTAGGAAGCTAAAATTTATTTCTGAAGGTAAGCCATCCAGGTGTGAAAACAGGCAAACAGTATTCCACCAGAAACCTGCTCTGAATCCTTTTTATGCATTGATAACCTGAAATGATTTTATTTAAAATGACAGACTTGGCACTGAGTTTCATCCCACTAACCTTGATACCAGTGTTGCCTGTGGCAGAGGGCAAGGGGCTATGGTTGATGATAAGAGCATGCGAAGAGCTCCCCTGCTCTGTCCGTGAATAATAAGATACTTCCCAGAGAGAAAAGCAATATTCCCCAAATCACTTTTTCTAATTATATACTCACTGAATTGACAAGACCCCTGCAAATTGACCTCTTTTTAAGTAGCTTGCCAGCTTCCCCTGACACTTGGTTCTTAACTTTTTAAACCAAACATACATCCACAAAAATCTGAAGCAACACAAACTAGGCCCAGATGAAATCCCCAGGAATTGAGCTTTGGCACTCCAAGCACATAAGCCAGGGTGTTCAGAGCAACCAGACTGCACTTGAACTTTATATGTGGATTGTAGCTGAAAGACATTATCCTTACAGATGTCAAATGACCTCTGAGCATACAACCTGAGCATCTGGGAGGTGCCTCCTTTTGAATTTGCTAATTCAAAGATAGATGTTATTGTCTATAACACTAATGGAAGCCTCAAATGCATAAACAAGAAGATGTTGATTTTTGCTATTTTCACATAGGTACAATGGAGAAAGAGTTGCCCAAATTCCTAAGACCTGTAACTTTGCATGTGACAAAAAAAAATGACTCCAAAACAGTCAGTTCATTTTGGAGCAGCCTCATTCTCTGAGAACTAATCAGAAGTTGTCTCTTATTGGAATTAAGGGCCAGAGGACCTACCTTTACTCATAGAGAGATTCCAAGATACTGGAGGACTTGCCTTTAGACAGGGAGAGGTTCATCAGATATTCCAAATAAAAGACTTAGTGCTTTGCAAGTTCATGGATCTCAGTCCATAGAGGGGCTTCCCTGCTCAGACCCTTTCATTGAATTTTCTTGACAAATGAATTGGTTGAATTGTTAAACAAAGTCACTTGTGACTTGGTTGCTTTGTCTCAGTTTATCCTTCAAACAGCAGAAGAGGTATTTCACTGAAATGGATTCAAGAAATTCCAGAAAGCCCAGCCTCTTTGCAAGCATAGGTCAGGTACTTCTCCTCCTTATGATCCTTCCTCATCTCCTCCAGTTGTTCCCACTCAAGCCCTCTTGAGGATATTCAGTACATTCTTTGGATTTTCATGCCTGGGCACAGTTTGTATCTCCCTAGTTACTAGAACATAAGTTTCCTGAAGTCAGGAGCCACTCCTGTTTTGTCCTTATATCCTGAGTGTCTACACAGAGTTTTATCTCAACTAAGTTCCTAATAGTGTTTGGAAAATTGAGTTGAAGGAAATGGAGCAGGAAGATAAGAGCTTGTCCATGCTTCTGAAAGTAGAAAGCAGGGCTCCCAGGAATAATTGAGACATTCTGTCCTCATGCCTTCCCTTTCCAGCCTATATCTCAAAAGTAGAAAAGCAATGGGAAGACAGATATCTGCCTTGTTTGTGTGCCACATGCCACATACATACACACAAGAATGGGTAGGTCCTACCATACATTCCTGGGAAGCAGGGATCATAGAGACAAACTTTGCATTTCCCACAGTGTTCCTAACTCGCATAGTAATGTTCATCGATTGACAACATCCTCTCCGTCAGTGTCCTTCCTAAAAACTCCACTAGGATGCTGGAAATCCATAGGTACCTCAAAATTAGCTTTTGCATAAACAATGCCCTAAGCCTGGAATGCCCTCCATCCTCCACTTCCCCACCACCTCTCTAAATCCCTGGCTTCATTCTAGGCTCAGCTTAGAAACCACTTCATTTGTCAATCTCTCTGGATTGCCCTGATCTTAATGCTCTTTTTCCCTTTGATTTTCTTGAGTCTAAAATATTCTGTAGCAGCAGCAAAAAAAAATGTCAGGAACCTGAGTATAGAATCCACCTGTCCTCTTCTTGACTCAGGCTATTGCCAGAGAACTGCTTGCCCTTCTAGGTTACCAGCACTGAGTGATGGTGACAAACCGAAACCAGTACAGAAGAGACCAACTAGGAGATTGAAGGAACTCAGAACTAGGCCATGGAAAGGACAGTTGTTGGAGTAAGGGTGTCTAGTCAGAAGAAGAGAATATTCATTAGGTGGACAAGACAGCAAATCTAATTCCCTGTCCAATTTTTAATTTGTCCTTGTTGCCCTGGATCCTCCCCTGTGGAGGTTAATCATCTCCATTTGCTTCCACTGATGACACATCCTCCAGTCTCCTCATCACCCTAGTTGTTCTCCTCGGAGTGCACTTCACTTTATTAATGTCCTTAAAATGTGACAATCTGGAGGCCTTTCTTCATATACACAGACCTTAACACAATGCCTAGAATGTTTTAAGTGTCTGATAGATGTTTCTTGACTTGAAATAATTTAATACACAGAATTGAACGCAATACTCCAGATGTATTTGGTCATAAGAAAATGAAATGATCATTTGGAGATCATTTTCTTTTATCCCCATTAAATTTCATTTTATTAAACTCAGTTCAATGCTGAGATCTTGTATGATCCTGTCTCTGCCATCCAGTGTATTTGCTAACCACCCTTGTCTTAGATCATTTACAATTCTGATAAGCTGTTATATGTGTCTTCATCTAAGTTACTGATATAAGCTATTCAATGGAGGAAGGCCAGTAATAGATTCCTTGGTCATTTCACTAGAGGTTACCCCCTATGATGACTAAAACTCATTAAGTGACCCTTTGAGGGCCCCCATTACACTCATCTGAACCCTCTTCACAGCACTGTCATGTAGCCTTCATTGCTTACCTTGTCCACAAAGAAAATAGAAGCCATTATCAAAAGTCCTGCAATACTCCAGAAACTCTACAAATAACTCATTACCTCATCTACCATGATATTCAAGTCAACAAACATTTATTTGTCAGACATCTACTACATCCAAGGCATGGCCTAGTATATTATTCATGGAAAGATAATTTTGTATCAAAAGGAATGTACAAAGTAGAGATGTTCATGGTTCTTTTTGAACCACATAAATTCCCAAATTACCTAGGGAACCTTCAACAGCATCTAATCAAAGACTTGCTGAAGACAGTCATTGAACATTAGAGTTACAACAAACCCTAAAGGTCATTATCTCTACCCTCCCTCCTGATGTAACAGATTATGAAACCAGGGTCAATAGAGGTCAGATGCCCCAAGGTGCCCTGATAATGACAAGAGATCTAAGTCAAGAGCAGATCTCTTGACTTCATCCCCTTTCATTGCCTTTTCAATGTAAACTGATTAAACTTCCTACCCAACTAAAAAGAAAGAAGTTCAGAGTGGACGTTGTGATTGGTTAGTTCACTTTCTAAAGTTAAAATTAGCAAAGATGCCTCTGGTGCATCTTTTTCCTTCTCTTTTGTGGAAATGAACTTTTTTCTACCTCCAGAGATGTTGTGCAAATATATTAAACTCTGCGGTTTTTTAGCTCTTTGGAGAAAGTCTTAGCTACCTTCTGTTCACATCAAAGCTGAGATCATAATGGTTTGTATTTTCATTGCAAATGTTTTTGACAGTTTGCTAGGCCTGTAGTAAACATGGGAATGGCGACCATGTAACAATGAGGGACATTCCAAGGAAGGATGGAGGCCGTGGGTAGCACCATCTCAGGAGTCAAAGGGCAAGAATTGATGGCATTCAGTCACAGAACTGTACTTCTCTCTAGTGTTCCTCCCCCCATGCCAAAGACCCAGATTCTGACCTCCCAGAGTTCAAAATCTAAGGAAACTGGCAGAGCAGAGAAGTATACTCTCTGAGCATTCAGAACATAATGTTAGGAAGTGACATAGACAAGGAAAAGTTGGGTGGCAGAGGGTGGGGTGCCAATGCAGAGCTTTTATTAGATCTCATACTGTCCAATGTTTCAATCTATTAAAGATACATAGGGACCTGGATGGAAAGGGATCTGAGCCATCCTTTGTACCAACCATTCCTGGGAACTTGAAGTCCTCTGCCCCAACCCTTCACCACTGATTTATAACCAAGGATGTTTCAGTAGTGTTTTAAAGTGTGCAAAGTCCTTGATATGGGATATGTCATATGAACTCATATGAACTCCCTGAGTCAGCAGTGTCTCAGATATTTCATGCCTACTCATCATGGCGAGATCTTGTCCCTACTCTCCCATCAGTCTGCCACACAGCAACTACCCATCATTCCTTATTTTCTCCTGATATCACAAGGGTAGCAATAGAGTATGAGTTCTGTTCTCTCTGTGTCTCTGTCTCTTTATGTATCTCTGTCTATCTTTTTGTCTCTGTCTATCTTCCTGTCTCTCTCCTCAAAAAGCCTGCCTCCTCTTCCACATATATTTTTTCATAAATTTCTCTCATAGGCTCCTTTGCAATTCTTATTTCTAATGTATTGCAGTCTCTTCATACCCACTATGTGTTTGCCTGTTGGGTAATCTTTTCATTCTCAATTCTTTGGAGAAGTTCCAATCTCCATGTTATAGATGAGGAAAGTAAAACTCAAGGTAAGGAATTTCCTGTGGTCTCACAGATAGTAAATAAAGAATGTGGTCTCAATTCAAAATTCAAGTCCAAATCCAGCTATCTCCATAAAGAATCAAGACAGGGGGAGGTATGATAGGAAGAAAGGAAGGAAGGAAGGAAGAAGAAGAAGAAGAAGAAGAAGAAGAAGAAGAAGAAGAAGAAGAAGAAGAAGTAGAAGAAGAAGGAGAAGGAGAAGGAGAAGAAGAAGAAGAAGAAGAAGAAGAAGAAGAAGAAGAAGAAGAAGAAGAAGAAGGAGAAGAAAGAAGAAGGAGAAGGAGGAGAAAGAGAGGGAAGGAAGGAAGGTGGAGGAAGGGAGGGAGGGAAGAAGGAAATGGACAGAATACACATGGTCAAAGCCCCTCACCAATGAGAGCCTTGGCTTCTGTGGGTGTAAAGCTGGACTGACATTCTGCCCTCCAGCCTGAGCTTCAGTGAAGATTCAGGTGGGCCAGGTCTTTGCCTTGTTCCTCAGAAATCCTAGATCACATTCTTTCTGAAGGTGTCTTGAGTACGCATTACACAAGTGCCTCACAAGTAAAGGACTCACATTCAGGAGGAGTCTCTTGGGTCAAGTCAGGCTAAAGCAAGAACAGTCTCACCAACCCAGACTCCTACTCTACTGAGACCCAGCACATCCAGAGGGGTCCTTGCCCAGCTCTCCCTGTGCCTAGCACATGCAGAGGGGCCCCCACCAGCTCTCCCTGTGCCCATAAGGTAGGTCAATGACTTAAACCCACTTGAAAGAGGTTTCATGTTTCATTTTCATTTCAGCAAATTCCAAACATGAGCTCCAACATCCTATTAGAATTGCAGCCCATAAAACAAAAGAATTTTAATGAGTTTTCTCCCCAAATACCCAGAGGTACTAATCCACATTAAAGATTAATGACCTGCCAACTTTTATTTAAAGCAGAGAAGAGACATTTTAGTTATAGAAGTGCAAAAATAAAAGAACTCAGAATTGGAGAACTTGTAACTGCTTTTTTCCCCTTTTCTGTCATAAAAATGAACTGACCTGATTTATTTGTTTTAAACTGAGCAAAAGTAAAGTCCATGAAATTGTGGGTCTTTTGAGTTAAAATACATCCTGAACTGTGTGCCAAATGACATGGATAAATCAGACCTTCTTCTAGCCACAGAAACTCCCCGCTTCACTCTCCTCACTTCTCAGCCCACGTCTGTATTGCATTCACAGAAGAGCAAAGTGCTTCAAATGCATCTGATCACCATAAAGCCCTATGTGGCGGGTACTCTCATTATACCTATTTTAATCATAAGAATAACTAGCTTTTCTATAGCACCTATCTTACAATCTTTGCAAATATTGTCTCGTTTGATATTTAAAACAATTCTGAGAGGTAGATGCTGTTGTTGTCCTGACTTTACAATTGAGGAAACTGAGGATAACATAGATTAAGTGACATGCCCAAGGTTACAGAGTTCCAGGTCCAGTACTCTATTCACTATGACACTCAGCTGCTTATTTTAGAGATGAGAAAACTAAGACAGAAAGCGATTAAATGATTTACTTAGGGTCACACAGCAAATAATTACCTCAGACACCCTGACAGGCCTCAAACCCATCCATGAGTTGGGGGTGTGGGGGGCACCTACCCCAAAAATGTGGAGGCATCCCCTGGTGGAATGGACAGATGAGAACAATTTGTTCCAACGACCATGAAGGCTACTGAAGCAGGTTCTGTGGAGCACTTAGCACTTGGTCAGACATCAAAGATACAAAGGTCATCTACTGCATCCCAGACCATCCCCAGTCACCCTGACTTTTGTCTTGCCTCTGGACGTCAATGACTCTGGAAGAGAAGGTGAGGCTGATGACTTTAGGCAACTCTGCCTCACTTAAATCCAATTCATACACAAATCAAGACATCCCCCATGATGTTATTGGTCCTCATTAAACATGAAGGACAATTAACAAGACCCACTGTGAACTCAGGTCTTTTTGGCTTCATGCATATTATCCACCTATACCCCACTGCCCCTCTGCAAGAGACATACATACTCTAGAAATAGAAAGCTCAGGGCTTCCAGTATTTCAGGACTGCCATATGCAAGAGGAACTCTACTTATTCTGCTTGGTCTCAAAGGACAAAACTGGGAGTAATGGATGAAAGAGGTAAGGAAGCAGATTTGAGATCAATATAAGGAAAAAGTTCCTACCTCCTGGGATGGAATGGTCTACCTTGTGAAGTAGTGACCTCTCATCACCAGAGGTGAAACAAACTCTGGGTGACCACTCATCAGGCATGTTGTCCATACAAGACTTGTAGTTCAAGGGACGGTTGGACTGGATGCCCTCTGAGCACCCTTCCCAGTCTGGGTTTTTATAAGTGGAAGAGGCGTTTGGTATTTCCGATGTTAGAAAACATCTCCTGCTCTTGCTGAGAAGTTGAAGGGAACCAGGATGACTGCTGGTTGCTGGCTCTCTCAAACCTTCAGTGCAATTCTGGCCTAGTTATAAAAATCTTATCTATTTCAAGTACCATGTAGTGGGGCGTTTTCTGATTCATTTACACTTAGCACCCCATCACTCCAGAGAAGTGCTATTTGAGCTACAGGGAAAGGAGAGATACATCTTTTTTCTTCTTTTTTTCCCTTTGACATGGGAAGTGATGTTTTGACAGTGCCAGGCAGAATGCAAAGCCAGAAAAGATCAAGCTGAATCTCAGAGTTGGAGGTGACAAAGTTTCAAAAGACTTTCCCAATTTAGAAGCTCACATTGTCTCAGCCTCAGCATGGTCCCTCTTCAGAGATACAAATGAGCACATGCACGTAATGGGCCACCTTGAGATCACATAGAAATATCCGTTAGAGGCTGTTGCTGCTGCTGCAGATGGTGGTGGTCAATGACAGTGGCAGCAATAGTGACAATGACGATGACAAAGAAAACATAATGGGAGAGAATCTTGGAAAATCTGATGCTCCTGAAGGCAAGGACCCCATCTTCTTTGTTTGCATCCCCCACACCAAGCACACAGAGAGTGCTGCACAGGGTAGACAAAAAAATGAAGAAATGTTTCTTGAATGACTAGAAATCAATCAGTTATGTTCTCTTAAGTGCATATTCTGTGCCAGGCATTGGGTTAAGTGCTAAAGCTGAAAAGACTAAGCAGTCATGAGCAGCAATCATTTTATTTTTCTTTAGCACTTTAACGATTACAAAATGTTTTCCTCATTCTATGACAATAGGTTTCACAACCATTATCACCCCCACTTTACAGGTAACAAAATAGAGGTTCAAGGAAATACAATAACATGTTGATGACCACACCGCTAATAATTGTCAAAGGGAAGATTTGAATCCGGATCTTTCCTAACTATAAGATCAGTCTTGTGTCCATGAACTACACTACCTTTCCCATCACATATCATTGGCCTATGCATAACCTGCTTTAGTCATTTCCCAAAGGAGGCTAACAGATATGATTTCCATCTTCTTTGTGCCTACACCATCCCCATGCATATTGAGAACCTGTCATTAGTCTACATGAGGCTGGAATTCCACCTTAACACACATTTAATGAAAACTGAAAAAGACTAGCATTCAGACTTTCATCTACAAGATATAAGAAATCTGCATACTTGTAAATCCATGGGTGAGGGACTTCATCCTTACTTCCTTCTGCATGTTTGGTGCTGGGCTCACTAAAATGCCCTGTGCTTCCCCACCACCAAGGTCCCAACCCTGAGATTTTCTAAAGGCAAGGATCTAGTGACCTTCTATCTGGACTGTCATGCTTCTACCCTTGAGCTGGAAATAAATTGTGACTAGGCCTACCAAAAATGCCCAAACCAAGAAGTACCTACTCATTGAGTTTCCCAAGGGGGCAGATGGGAGAAGGGAAGTCAGATGAGGTGTGGAGAACATGACCTCAACCTATTTTGGTTTAAAATCCCGAGAGGACTCCTGCTCACATCAGCTTCCATGGAGGTCTGACACTGTAAGAATCAGTAAAGACTCTTTCTTTGAATAAAAAGAATGGTAAGAAATCTTCACACCATTAATGGTTGCTGATTTTAAACACTATTTGTGTATTATAATCCAAAAAATTCAGTACTGTCTATAACTTCCAAAAGAGTCAAATGGCAACCCTACTCCTATAGTACCCATCCCCATTTAGAATGCTTCTAAATAGACCGAACTGAAGGGGGTGTGAAACATGAGTAAATGCTCCCTCTATGGAACATATGTGTGAACATCACCAGTTTCAGGGACAGGGAGATGATCCATTCTTACTGCACCCAGTATGCTATGGGTACCATCTGTGAAAGATGAGAGACCTGGAGGAAAATCTCACAGACTGAAAAGGTGGACCTGGGATGCATGGGACCTGTGCCAGTGGAAGGGATCCCCAGTCTAATATGACCACAAATCCACCAAAGTCACACCGTAAGAATATGAGAGGACATTTCTTTAATCTAGGCCAAGTCCCTAAGCTACCACTTGCCAGCATAATTGTTGTGGTCATTCAGTCATCGAGGTATATCTGACTCTGTGATCCATGGATTAAGCATGCCAATACTGTCCGTGGGGTTTTCTTGTCAAAGAAATGAGAGTGGTTTACCATTTCCTTGACCAGTGTAAGACAAATAGAGATTAAGTGACATGCCAAGAGTCACCCAACTAGAGACTGAGGCTGGATTTGAACTCAGGTCTTCCTGTATCTAGGTCCAGCACTCTATCTACTGAGCCATCACCATAGGTCATTTCTATACTCGCATTTCTATAATGTTTCTGGTTTGGAAGCACATTATTCAAAGAACGTATGTGATAAACATCATACATAAGTTATCAAGACTGTTTTATAGATAAGGAAACTGAGAAGACAAGCAGTAAAATTGCTCAAAATAGTCACATGGAAAGTGAATGCCATGAATCGACCTCCAAACTGGTTCACCTGTGCCATGGTGCATTTCTAGCAATGGGACCACAATTTAATCATTCACACTGTGCTTTGAGGTCTAAGTTTTAAATACTAGTTTTCTGCTCACTGGGCAAGAGAGATGATGTAGCTCATCAAGCATGGAGCTCAAAGTTAGGAGACCACTCTCTATCGTCGTGGCTCTGTCATGAACCAGCAGTGGCCATTGTCAAGTCTCTTCCATGCTCTGGGCCGTTGCTTGCCCATTCGCACAATTGAGGGGAGGGAGAAACTAGGTGGTGTATGACTTTGTGATGCCAGAGTGATGGAGAAGGAATTCTGGAATTTTATCATTAGCCTATAAAGTAAGGGAAATGAGGCTCAACTCCCCTCACAGATTTGTTTACAGTATTTTCCCCACAAGGCTATCGTGTGGGTTTGTGTTTAATAGGCATCCATTTCTGTGTAGCTTTTTCAAAGTTATTTGATACTAACCCTTAAAAAGTCACTTTGGCATATCCCAAGCAGCTGGAAGTTTACTGAAAGATTCCCAGATCTGGATTACATGTTAAAACTTGGCACTCCAGAATGCTTCCCCCTGCCGTAGCAGACAAGCAGCTCAGAGGAGGGCATAAATACTACACTTCATCTTCCAAACTATGTTCAGAAAAACTTCCCCCACTGATGATGCCAAGCAATGCTTTCATTTTCCCTCCTGACTTCTCCGAGCTCTTCTACCTAACCTCTGGCCAACTCTAGCGGGAAGGTCTTGCCCAGCATAACTGCTGCCATGGTGCCTTAATCACTTTATATTTGTTCCAAGACATTTATTCAAGCAGAGGACCTAGACACTTTTTACTCTGAACCTTGAGAATTTTGCAAAGTCCTCAGTTTGCATCAAGAAAATGAATACACTCTGGACCTCACTTTTTTAGGGAAAGGAAAAAGATGGATTTGGGTACTGAGACAAGGGAAGACAATACAGGAAGGCACAAAGTCCTGAAAATCCCCCATTTACATATTTGCAATGCTTGCAATCATGAGTATATCTGAATCAGGGTGAGGTTTGGCTGCCAGAAACCATTTTCACCTGAAGGGAGGGGTTGATAAGGAAGTTTAGCTCTATTCAGGATTTGGTTGAGGCTTGGACGAACTCGCAGAAGGGATGGGAGGTGAAGAGAGTTGTTGGCTGGCATTATTGTGGTTCTGGAAACCAGCTGGACTCTGCAAAAGGGAGATAAGCTCCCCTTGTCTTCTTACTCAATGCCTTCCACCTGTCGTGTTGCTTGGTGGCTGAGCTACGGTAGAGATCTGAAAGGATGAAGTGAGGCACGCCATCCTGGCTCAGATACCACTTAAGCCCCCACCCTCAGAAGTGATTTTCTACTCGAGGAAAAGGAAAGATGCCCATCCAGTTAGAATTGGCACATGCTTACAGGATAGGCAGGTGGTTCTTTGTATTAGGTGTGAAAAGCATTTGGTCATTAACGCAATCAGAGGTGAGCCTGCTGTCTCTCATATTTGGTAATGATGCCGAGTTTATCCAGCATACAATGGGCAAGGTCCTTCAGGGACTAGAGTGGGATGGATCTGGGTGATCCACAGGAAAGAAAACAGCTATGCACCTAAAGGATACAAATGCATTATCCTTTTCAGAATAATATAGCCTATTGTTTTCAATAAAGTTACTTTTATTAAGGACCTACATACATACTGTGCTATGCCAGGCACTCCATCAAATAGGGCCCTTCTTAAGGACTTATCAGCAAAAACACTGGCAGATAGTGGATGCTGAAGAAATGCACAGTGTTTTCAGAAACACTGAACTAACAAAGGAGCTTTCCTCCTTTCTGCTCACTGATTGAATGGAAAAGTAAATTGCGTCCTAAAAAAAAAAGCAGAGGGAATTCAGAAAGGCCAAAAACACAAAACAGTTAAATCACTGTGCTCTAATATGGCAAGCCTATATGTCCTGAGCACGTAATACACAGAGCACTTTAAGCCAGTGTTAACACCGCTCAGCCCCTGTCTGGATCATGGTATTCAGTTCTGGTGGGGTGCCATATTTTAGAAATGACATTGACAAGCTGCACAGCATGTGGAGAAGGGCAGTCAGGGTGGTAAAGGTACAGGATTCTATGCTATAAGAAGATGTTGAGGGAATTGGGCATGTTTAAGCTGGAGAAACGATGGCAGGGGTAGGGGTATGATTGATGGATATCTTCAAACATCTGAAGGGAACAAAGGTGAGACCTATTCTTTCCAGGCTTAAATGGCAGAACTGGTAGATATTACAAACACATTATATTAAATGGCAGAACAATAAGTAGATATTATAAAGAGACAAATATAGGGGTTTTGTCAGAAACAAAAACATTTGCTAATCGTTAAAACTCTCCCCAAATGTAATGAACATGCTTGAGAATGGAGCAAGTTTCCCTTCACTAGAGGTCTTCTATTAAAGCGTGAATGGTTGGGTATGTTACAAGACCACTGGCAATCCACTCAATATTACCAAAACTCAGTCACCTCCTCTGTAAAGGGAGTGTAACAATCCTACTCATGTTACTTACTACTCAGTGTTGTGTACATTGGATGACATCATGTATATGCCAGGTTTCACATATAAAGAACCTTTAAAATGTCTGTGGCTCTTACCATCATCATCATTAGGAGATCTTGGTTAGAACCAAATTGATTAGAACCAAAATTGGACTAGATGCCTCTGAGATTCCATGATACCAGGCATGGTGTTGTATGATAGGATTTAGAACTGAAAGGATCCATGGAGACTATCTTGTACAAACTGCTTATCTCAAATATGAAGAAACAAAAGCCTAGGGCTAAGAGTTTCCCAAGGTTACTCAAGCAGTATGTAGCAGACCTGAGTTCTGATCCAGATCCAGATCCTCTGTGGCCAAATCCAGGACTCTTTGTATTGTCCTAGAAAATAATGCCAGTGATAAGTTCTTTGAAAGGGCTTCTTGACAGTCTCACTTTTAAAAGCAACTTATGTTCAAGTGTGCTGGAAAATAGGCATACTTCTGCAATTGCCTAGTCGTACCCTGCTTGACAAAAAACACAGAGATCCTTTCATGCTAAAAAACAAATGAACCCAAACCTTGAAATTGTTGTTGTTCAGTCATTTTGGTCTCTGTGACCCCATCTGGGGTTTTCTTGGCAGAGATACTGGAGTGGCTTGCCATTTCCTTCTCTAGTTCATTTTACAGATGAAGGAACCAAGGAAAACAGGGTTAAGACTTGCCCAGGGTCACACAGCTAGGAAGTGTCTGAGACTGAATTAGAACTAACAAAGGTGAGTCTTCCTGACTTCAGGCCTGGCTCTCTACTCACTGCACCACCTAGCTGCCCAAACCTTAAAATCAGATGTCTTACTGGTTACCTGCATGTGGGCTTCTTCAGTGGCTAAGTAAACTGAGTGATGCTGTGATCATGGATCTCTGGTGAATTCTTTGGATGACTCAGAAGAATTAAACAGAATCCCTGCCCTCATGGAGCTGCCAGCCTACTTATAAACGACACAAATGAGCACAATGCCACATGTCTATAACACATACACCCCTTCCCCGAGTGAATTTCCACCTTGTGGGGGGGCCTCTTCTTGGTGTTGTCTCTATTTACATTAGAGGAAACTGAGGCTTGGGAAGCTTAAGTGACATACCCTCAGGAACGAATGTCTTAAGTAAGAGAGATTGAACTTAAGGTCAGTTGTTGACTTAATCCAATTCCAGAACTTTTTCTACTATACCATTTTTTCAATAACAGGAAGCCAAAGTATGACCGTGGCTTAAAGGTGGGAAAGGTTACATTGAGCTGGAGAAGCAAAGAATAATTCACAGAGGAAGGAGAATGTGAGGGGAAACCGTGGAGGGTAATAAGAAATTAAAGAAGCCTCTCTGGCAGTGAGATGATTGCAAACAGAGGAATGACAAACATGCAAAATTGAGACAATCCCCTCTTTAACCTCTCAAGTAGAGGACAAGTTAGAAAGAGCCTTGACTGCTGGATGAAAGACAGAGTGCCTTGCCTGAGGGAGTTTGGATGTGGTCTATATGTAATTGGGAGCTACTATCTATTGTAGAGTAAGGGAGTGACCTGTTTAGATGGGAAGTTGGTGTCACAGAAGGTAACTGAGTTCTGGGAATAGCTGATTAGTCCAATTGATTCTCCTACAGTCCCCAGACTAAGGTTCAGTCCCAAACCCTGCTGTCTCTCAATGTCTAACATTCCCTCATGGATCAAAAGTTTCCATCTAGAAACCACAGACCTTCTCATGAACTCTTTGGATATTCTGAATAGGATCATACCTGAGAATCCAAACTCCTCTAAGGCCCAGTTTACTCTAGTCATGAAGGGTTGGTCAATAATCACTCCAAAGGTACCAAATCCCCCTTATTGAGGCCAAAAGAGGAGTTTTGGACACTTAAGGCACAAGCTTTTACTCTGCCTGAATACTTTTTACCTTTCAAAGTCATAATGGCCTGAAAATGGATATAGTAATCCCAATGCTATATCCTATATATGTATAAAAGTTGGGCAAAAAGCAAAATCCTCTCCATCATTCCCAGTCAGTGAGTGCACCCAAGAGGGAAGGAAGGGATGACCTATGCAATTGTGGACTCACATTTTCCTTCTTTGAAAGGAGTTACATGCTGGGAAGTTTGGCTGGACTCTCTCAAGCCTCACTCACTAGGTTTCTAAGAATGACCCTGAAAATTTTAGGCAGAATCACTAGAAAGGATGGGAGGCAACCCTCCTACTCTGAGGTGGCTGTTTGATGAGCCAAAGGTGACAAAGCTAGACGCATTTTTCAAGAGAAGTCTCCTATTTTATCTCTGTGTCCCGCATTGAAGGGAGGCTGCAGAGGACTATTCACAAGTGCACTTCCTAAAGGGATCAGTCTGCCACACAATAGTCAGAGATGCCACGGAATGGGACCATGGTTTTAATGGAAGTAACTACTCAAATGACAGAACAACAGAGAGCAAGGTAAGTCCACGCCCATGGTGCCTTCTTCATCTGCTTCCAGTAAAAGCCTTTTCAAGCCCTGGATCCTGAAGAGCAGAGACTTGTCACTGCTACTGACCTTGGTGGAAATTCTCAAGTGATGCAGAGTGAGAAAAGGAAATGGGCAGGGATGTTTTTAAAAATGAAAATCAAATAGAACATTGATAAAAATAATTTTTAAAAGAAAATGCAAGGGTCAAATTTCATCTTGTTGAAATCCTGACATGAAAAGAGGGCCCTGCTTTAAATAACCACGAATTATTCCTTCCTTCCTCATCAGGATTCATATTCATTTTCAATCTGTCAGGAAGTCTACAATGCTAACAAATCAGGAAGGCAGCCACAGTCTCTGGATTTTGAGATTGTTCACTTATTCTTTTCATTCATTCATTCACAATTGCATTTGTAGAGCACTTACCATGTGCAAGGTCCTTCTTGGGATACAACTACAAATGAGGCACAATCCTGTCCTCAAAGGCACTATGAGGGGACATAAAGAGGCTGCGGGTATGAATATGAGGACAGCTATAGTGAGAAGTGGGCATTAAAGAAGCATAGCTGGCAGTGAACCAGCATTAGTCAGGAGTGCTGATTTTCCATTAGGACGGGTCTTAAAGTGAGTTCAGTACCAAGGATAGATGCCAGTCTTATACAGCGATGAAGGCACAGACAAGGGGAAACTGAACATGCTAAAATCAAGTCTTTTGTGTGAGATTCTTCAATCATGGAAGATTCAGTTAACAGTCTCCTTTTAAGGCATGGAATTAATTTATTGCTATACTGGTTTAAAAATATTTACTTGAGCTCTTTTTGCAAATAACTAGGGTCTGTTTTGCTAGAGGAGATTATGAGTTGGTATGATCTCCTGGCAGAGGAAAGGCTATGATCTCCCTCTCCCCCCACATGTCAAACAGCACCAAGCTGGTTTCTTCATGGTTAAAAATTTCCAGATAAAGAAAGCATCCCCCCCTTGCTTTCTTTTTTAAAATAATATTTTATTTTTCCCAATTACACATAAAAAAGATTTTTAACATTGTGTGTGTTCCAAATTCTCTCCCTTCCTTTCTCTACTCCCCCCTCTTCAAGATGGTAAGCAATTTGATATAGGTTATACATATGCTGTTTAATGACATTTCACAATATAACCAATCACTCTCATTGTTTGTTGGAGAAAGAACAGTGGAAATAACACTGACTTTTTCAGCCAATTTAGTATCTTAATTACAAAACTGAATAATTGTGTGACCTGATACAATTCATTTGACCCCTATAAACCTCAGTTTCCTTACATGTAGAATGATGTACAATGCATGAACTCAGAGATGGTTGTAAGGAAAAAAACACTTTGTAAATTACAAAATGTTCTTTAAGTGTGTGTAAGGTATAAAAGTCAGAACTTTCCCCAGAGTATACAACTCTAACTCCTTCTACTACATTTTTCGTTATTTCTGATAACTTCCATATTTCTATCAAAGGTGCCATCAATCTTCCTCTGTCCCACATTTGGAACAGTCATCATCCTTGACTTCTCAATCTCCCTCACTCCACAGATCCAATAGGTTGCCAAATCTTGTTATTTCTATCATCCAAACATCTTCTGCATCCAACCCCTTCTCTCTACTCACAAAGTTACCATATTAGGTCAGACCCTTATCACCTCTGGCCTAGATTAATTGCAATGACCTCCTAATTGATCTCCTACCTCATGTTTCTCCCCACTTCAGTCCATCTTACACATGTTTGTCAAGGGGATTTTTCTTCTTATGTACATATCTAACTATGTCTCTCTTTTATTCAATGCATGCCAGTGATGCCTTATTGCCTCTAGAAGTAAAGATAAACTTCTATCCTTAGCTTTAAAGTTTTTCACAATATGGCTCCAACTCAACTTTCCAGATTATTGGATATTGCTCCCCCTCTACAATATATCCAGACTACCATTCTCCCTGCTCTTCATCCATAACCCTCCATCATCTCTCTGGGTGCCTTTGTACTGACTATCCCTCATGACTGGTATGCATGTCCTCACTCTTGTCACATTTGGTTGTTCTTCCTTCAAGAAACAGTTCCACCAATGACTCCTACAGGAAGCTTTTCCTGATACCCTCCATTGTTAACTCAAATTACTTTATATTTATTTTCTTTACATCTACTTGTGTTTGTATCCCCAGTTTCTACTGCAGTGCCTGGAAGGTATTCGGCCCTCAATAAATATATGTTAATAGAATAGTTGCTTGGTTGAACATCAGTGAAGATGGAGACAAGATTATCACACTTCTCCATATGTATCATACTCTTAATACTGACATAACCTCAGCCTACTGCAGCCTAGCAGAATGGAAAAAGTGGTGGACTACAATTCAAAGTACTTCAATTCTGGTCTGGCACTTATTAGCTCCATGAGAGGCTATGAACAACACCCCTCTCCAATCCAGGTTATCTCCATTTCCTACTCTGAAAACTGAAGCAGTTGGATAAGTGGGCTTCCACCTCTCAGATCCTGTTTTTTCCACATGCTGAACCAGAAGTTTTCATTTCTTCTCTTTTCTTGAAATAATCATCAGAGGGGAGACGTAGGGACTATATTTCACTGATGCCTGGTAAAGATGATTTCCCAACATTTTCTTAGGCTTTGTTTTCATGGCTCTTCTCTTTGGAATCTACTCAGAAGTTTTAGCATTGGGCCATAATTGTGTATATTGGAAAGTTGCATTCTAAACAGCTCAGAATTAAAGTTAAGCCAGTAGACCCTGTAAATGCATTGAGAGCAGGGACTACTAATTCTTGTCTCAGTGCCTCATTAACAGTACTTGGTACATAATAGGGACTTAGCAAATGTTTGTTGAATTGAATTTGTTAAACGTAGGAAGAAAACCCTTGAAGAATCAATGATATAAATGGTCAAGTTATTTGACTGTGAAGGTGCCAGAGAGAAGCTACTAGTTCATAGATTACCAGGTCATATATTGTCTGACTCTGAAAGGGATATTTAGTTTTAAGTTTTTGTTCCATGTTTATAAAAACAAGTTTATTGTTCCCTACTTCTTGGAATTCTACCCTTTTTCCCTCCATTCCCAGTTCCCAGCTCACCTTTTCCACAAGACCTTTCCATTCTGCACCAACCCCGCTGAGCTCTTCTTCTTCCACGTTCCTGGCCCACTTAACACCTCTAAACCTCCTTGCCATTCTGCACCATATCTTGCCCCCGATTTTTGCATCATCACAATTTATCTGTATTTCACCCTGTCAGGTACGCTCTCGTGAAGATCCCCTTCAGTTACAGCTTGGAGTGGGTTGTTTCCAAGGTCCCTGCCTATAAACTCAAATCCTTTGATTTGCTTTTTCATAGATTTAGGGTTTTAAGGAAACTTAAAGGTTTGATAGTGTTTATCCCATCTCCTCTTTGATACGCCTTGATTTTCACGGCAATGTTTTCCCCTGGTTATCCTCATACCTGTCTGACTGCTCCCTCACAATCTCCTTTGCTGAATTTTCTTCAAGGCCAAGCCTTTATCCCACGGGGCTCCAGCCAGGACCCTCCTCACTTCTCCCTCTCTACTGCTTCACATGGAGACCTCATCAGCTCCTATGGATTTAACTCTTACCCCTATGATAGTAATTCTCAGATCTATTGGTCTAACTCTTCCTTCTCTCCTGATTTCCAATCTCATATTTCCAAGTGTCATGTGAGCCTCTCAAACCGGATGCCTCCTAGACATGTTAAGCTCAACAGATCCCAACTGGAATGCATTATCTTTCCTCTAGAATCCTCCCTTCTTCTACTTCCAGCCTTCCAGCCTACAGGTCAATCTCAGCTTCTCACTCTCTCACTCCATCCCTGTATCCAAACAATTGCCAAGTCTTGTTATCTCTACCTTCACGACCAATCTCATAGGTGCCCTTTATCTTAATTTAAAGCAGCTGGTGGTACAATGGTCCCAAAATCAGAAAGACTTGAGTTCAAATCTAGGCTCACTACCTGTGTGACCCTGAGCAAGTCATTTAACAACTATTTGTCTTGATTTCCTATCTCACAGGGTTCTTGAGAGAATCAAATGAAATAATAGTAAAATGCGCTTAGTGCAGTACCTGTCACATGATAGGAACTGTAACAATGTTTAGCCCCTCTTCATCTGATACCTCCTTGGTGCAGGCCCTCATCACCTCTCCATGCTTCCACCAAGTGAAGAGAATGATCTTCCTAAAGCACGAGTTTGATATGCACACGCGTGTGCACACACACGCACACACACACACACACACACACACACACACACATTCACCAGGATCAAATATAAAGTCATCTTCTAGCTTTTAAAACCCCTTCTGACTTTTCTTACACCGCCCAACATCCTTCTGCATTCTAGTAGTAATCCCTTCTTTCAAGTTCCTTGTCCAAATTACCCTGTTCCTTGCCCTCAGCATTGTCACTGACTGGCCTCTCTCCCCATGCCTTACTTGAAAATTCATTGATTTGGCAAATTTCATCAAAGTTCCCACTGTGTGCAAGGGCCCTTCCCCAATCCTCCATAATACCAGTGCCTTCTTTCTACGATTATCTCCAGTTTACACTATGTACATCTTACTTATACAGAGTTGTTTGCATGTCAACTCTTTCATTTAATGTTAAGTTATTTGAGATCAAATACTGTCTTTTGCCTTTCTTTGTTTCCCCAGTGCTTAGCAGTGTCTGACATATATTAGGCACTTAATAAATGGTAGTTGACTTACTGACTGACAGATTACCTATCTAAGTCTTTCACTGTGATGAATAAAACAAATAATTTGTCTAAGGTCATATAGTTAACATCAGATGCCCAGGTGAGGTGGCCACATGCTCAGGGATCCATCCTATTCTATGTAACATACTGCCTGAGCTATTGGAGACAGACTCCTTGTCTCCTGGAAGGTAAACTGACATGTAACACATATAGTTCTGACCATGTCACTTCCCTGCCCCCAAAAGCTTCCACTGTGCCTTCTTGACTTTATGATAAAATACAGATTCCTATGGTTGGCATTGAAAGTCCTTCACAATGTTTTCAACCCATCTTTCCAGCCTCACTCCCTATATTGCAGGTAAATTGGTCTGTTTGCTGTTCATTTTATATCAGATTTCATCTCCCACTTCAATGTCTTTGTTACTGGCATTGATATCTTGAATACATCCTTTCCTCACCACAACTATTTAGAATCCCTAACTCTTCAAGGGGATAGCTTAAGCACCATCTTCTACAAGAGCATTTCTCAACCTCTTCCAAGCTGTTTCTAGCATTCTTCCTGAAATTATTTGGGATGTTATTATATGTATCTGTGTACATTTTGCCACATGTCTGCAAACACCTTCAGATCAAGAGCTAGTCCCTTTTTGTCTTTGCAGCTCTAGCACCTAGCCCAGTGCCTAGCTCATAGTAGGAGCTTCACAGATGCTTACTAAAGGGTGTCAGGATCATATCTGATTGAAGGAAGAGAAGCCAATCCCAATTCAGATCTTCACTGACTTTGATCAGACGCTATACTGGGAGCTCTTTTGTAAGGAAGCTGAAGTGGGGGAGGAAGCGTCAAGGGCTGTCTCCAAGAATATGCTCTGAAATAAATTTAAATGTCGATCCCACTCCTGCAAGCAATGCTAGTGGTCCCTCAGGTGCACTGGATTGTTTCATTAGTAAGGAATGGCTCAGCACCTCAGAAGACACCTCCTCCCTAGCCAAATAGTCACCAGAAATTTAATTAGATGTGACAATCCCTGCATCCTTAGCGACTCTGGCTGCCCAGCTTTTCCGAACATTGACAGACATCGAGCCAATGAACTTCCCAATCTGCTGAAGGATTGAAGTCAGTGTGCTCTAACTCTGCTTTGGGTTACTTGTAAAGAGTGGAACAAAGGTAGGGACTCTTCTAGAGTTAGAGAGGATGTTACTCCCCAGTTGTAACCGTCTACTCCTTAGCTGATGTGGGAAAGTCAGGAGGAGAGAAGACTATTTTAAAAAGAATTCAAAGAATAGATTCTGGAGAGTGATATCTACTTAAAGGAAAATTAAAATAAAATCAGACTTAAAATACAAAAGTGAATTTCAACATTTCCCCATGATCAATAAAAGAGGGTCAGAAGGGCTTTTCCCCATGAATCAAGAGTGTCCAATTGTGTTTCTATAACAGCATTTGAAGAAAATTATTGTTGCTCTCTCTCACCAACCTAAGGTCCTTTCTAGTCCTGTCTAAGAATCCTTATTGGTTAGTTATTTTCCTTTGTGTTTGAAGAGGACCAAAATGGCATCTATGTTGAAGTCAAGGTACAGTGTGTTCAACTGTAGCTGATCATGTCGTTATGAGTTCAGAAGTCTGTCCCACAATGCAGGCACAAATAATTCATGTAAGCATTTGGAGTGGAGATGTCTCCAGACTTGCACATCTTATGTTTCTCTTGAGCTGCTGCAGTTCTGTTTTATTCATAGAGCACAGTGCCTTCTTTGATGGTGGACACTCTTGGGCCTGTCTCCCATTTCATGCGATCAATTCCAAAGTTCTTCAGAGACCTTGAGAATGTCCTTGTGTCACTTCTTCTGATCTCCATGTGAGTACTTGCCTTGTGTGAGTTCTCCATAAAATGGTCTTTTAGGTAAACATACTTTTGGCATTTGAACGTTGTCAGCCCATCAGAGTTGTACTCTCTCTAGTAGAGTTAGAATGCTTGGCAGTTCAGCTCGAGAAAGGACCTCAGTGCCTGGCACCTTATGTTGCCAAGTGATCTTCAGAATCTCCCTAAGATGATTCAAATTGAAGCGATTCACTTTCCAGGCATGGTACTGATATGTTTTCCAGGTTTCATAGACCATGCATTTGATAGGCAGCTTAATGCCTTTTCTCTCCTACACTTTCCTTCGGAGCCTCCCAGCTACTGAGTTAGCTCTGGCAACGTTTATGTAAACCTCATCATCTAAGTAGATATCCCTGGAAAGTATACTACCAAAGTGAGTGAGCTTATCCACAGTATTCAGCATTTCTCCTTGCAACCTTCATTCAGTTGCCTTACCTATTCCACTCAGATCCATTCTCATGGCTTCAGATTGACAGGCATCAAGGAAGAGAAGGCCCTGAATACCTGGAGTTATCTTGGAAAAGGGTGGTGTTTCAGGATCTATGGACCATAGTATCCCAGAATCTCAAAGTTGGAAGGGCCCTCACACACACATAAATCCTCCAGTGAAGCAGCCCAGATTTCTTGGGCTTGGCCCTCATGGAAGACTCGGACACTGAAGTGAAATCTGCCTCTTTTCTCCTCAGTTGTCCTAGTTGTGTCCTGTGGGGTCAAGCAGAACATGTTGGACTGCTCTCCCTTACACATAATTCATTCAGATAAAGGGGATAGTCAAAAAAGGGCAAATGATTTTCCCAAGGTCACACAGTTAGTCAATGGAAGAGGTAGACTTCAAACCCAATTCTTTAGATGCCAAGTCCACCATAGCAGTGAAGTAGTAAGCCCCAAGTCTGGGCATTGCTCGTGCATACTGCCACTATCACCATCCATCACAAAGGACAGGGTTGGTTATGCGTAAATATTCCTAATTCATGCTCACTTCCTTTTTTTCTCTTTTCTAATCTCCCCACTTGGTATATCTGGAAAGAACTAAGGATGTAACTCTTAAGTCTCCCTCCCCTCTGAACCCAAAACATATCCTTGTGAGGACATATAGGCTTTCTTGGCATCCAACAGCAGGCACTGTGGAGGTGTCAGCTACTTGGCAGTTGTTAAGAGTATGCAAAAGTGGGCATGGCCCCACATATTCCTTGTCATAGCACTCTTGAGTGGCACACATCAATTATCAAGTCTTTACTTTGTATACCCTTGAGGCAGCTAGGTGGGTCAGTGGATTGAGCTCAGTCTGGAGTCAAGAAGACCTGAATTCAAGTCTGTCCTTAGACACTTACTACTAGAGAAGCAAGCCATTTAACTTCTCTTTGTCTCAGTTCCCTCAACTGTAAAATGGAAATAGAAGCAGTCTCAGAGGATTGTTATAAGGACCAAATTAAATTATATTTGTAAAAAGCCTCTAGCACAATACCTGACATATGGTAGGTCATATAAATCTTCTTCCCTTTTCTCCCCCTCTCCTCCACGTATCCTGTTCTCATTAGTGAACAAAGTGTGTTCTCTAGTTCCTTGAGCTCCCAGGAACTGCATTCCTTCTGTGGCATCACCATTCCCAGGACTGGGGAGAGTACCAGCCTCCTAGTAGGTACCTAATCAATGGTGACTGATTGAATTATTGCAAGACAACACCAAGTTTGTGTTTTGAACAGCACATTAAGTTGAAACAGATGGTTCCCATCAAGTGACAGTGACCCTGAGGGATGGGGGGAGGGGTAGTGACAGACAAATAAGTTGTTGTTAACACCTCCACTGAAGCAAGTCACTGAACCCCTGCCTCAGAGTGGCCCATTGGAAGTTAGAACTGTATTCCTGGCATAGTCCCCAAAGACCTTGGGTGAGTCACTTAACTTCAGTTTCCTCTTCTATAAAACAAGGGAATTGGACCAGATGGCTTCAAGTTCCCCCCTATCCCAGATACTGACCAATTAGCCTATAATTCAGGGCAGGATGGCAAAAGATAGATACACACCTGATTAATTTCCACTGCCCTCTGTACTATGCTGTCCTCATTGTACTCCACCTAACCATCTCAAAAATAAACCCAGCTCCCAAAGGCTGTCCAACAACAACACGCTTTTCATTTGTTTGTTTTCACATTTTTTTGGACAGAACCAAAACATTCCACCATGTCTGTGTGGAGTATGCTGGAGAATGGCCAGAAATACCCTTCCTTGGAAATGTGGGGGTTGCTTTCCAAAGGTACCACATCTGCACTCTGATGAGGCAGAATCAGCTGCCAACAACAGAATCAATCTTTCACTGCCGGGCCTGTCCCTCCTCTCACAGCATCAAGGATGGAAAAGCAGGAATGATTCTTCCTGGTGGTCTTCTCACCTGTAACAGTGCCTATCTCCCTAGCATTTTGAGACTTACAAACCCTGCCAAGGAAGGAAGTCTTCTTGTCCCCTTTTCACAGAGGAGAAAATTGATTCCTTGAAATAGGTAACTTTCCCAGAGGCAGAGAGCAGAGGAGCCAGAATCTAGCTCCATGCCTCCTAACTGTTACTCCCTAGCCCTGACACTCTAGGTCTCATCATCTGAGTGGAGCCAGCTCCCTACAGATTCTCAGGACTTCAGAGAATGAGACAAGTTGTTATCAAAGTGTACTCTGCTGACTCCTGGGGGTTCTAGAGACCTTTCAGGTGATCCAACAGGTCATAACCATTCCCAGAATAATTCAAAAACATTTTAATTTCTCATATGGTGAATACCAGTGGCTATAGTCCACATAAACAAAATCTTTTGATGGAGGGGCAGGGGTGGTCCTCAATAACTACTAAGAGTATAAAAGAGTTCTGAAACCAAGACATTGGAGAACTGCTTATCTAGATCATCCCCACCCCTTGACAGTGGAGGGGACCAAAGCACAGTGAGATAAATGGTCAGCCCAATGTCACACAGCTAGTTAATGAGCTTATTAGTCTCAGATCCTAGATATCCTGTCTCCCAGCCTAGGAACCAACCCTTGGAGCACTCTCCAAGGTATTTTCCACTTCCAAAAACATATCCCATGAAATTTTTCCATGTTATTTTGTTTGGCCTTGTAACTCGTCGACTCCCTTGGCTTGCTAGAACCTGGCTGGGCTGCAAACTCTCCTCTGCCCTGGCACTTCTCCTAGTGCATTGAGCACCTCAGTCTTTAAAGGGACAGAAAATACAGCACTTTTCAACCCCCTTTGTTCCTATACTTTGATTCACTCAAATGTGTAACAAACATAATGTCCTGAAATACAATCTCCTGAGAGTTACCACAAGCAGCTTTCCATTAAGGGCAACAAAATGGTGACATTGAACCAGTCTTGGAAATAAACATGGCCCAGTAATCATACAAAACAGGAAATCTACAACCAATTAAATTGATTTGTAGCCCCATGGCCACATGCCCACAAGGAGAACATCAGGGCACATGGTCTATTTCCAAATGATGAAGCCAATTGCCCAGGGTAGAGAGAAAACAGTTTAAGAAATCATAACGGGGCACAGCCCAAGGCTAATACTGTTTGAAATGGAAGAGCCAGGGAGCCATTACCACCATTGTCTGGTCTCGTTGAGCCTCCCCCCACCCAGGACCAAATGCATTTATCTTTTACCTTGACGTCTGATTGCTGTGCTAATGCCATTTACAACTAGATGGGAGAAAATTATATTCTCCCAAGGACTTGGCTGACTCTTTTCTTTAAGGAGGAGGAAAAATAAGAGCCCTTTTCATTTGTGGGAAGTCCTGCATAGAAACCTGTGTGCATAAATCGCATTAGGCCCCCACAATTTGTCCCTGGATCTTGGTTATTGCTGGGATAAATGCACAGAAACATGATTTATGTAACTGGCAGCAACACTAGCCCTGGACCAAGGACTGAGCCCTCCCACAGAGAAACACAAATCATCGCTCGCCCTCTGCTTGGGGCCGCTTTTCCTTCAAGGCGAGGGAGTGAAGCCAAATGGTCTGATTATACTCTGCCTCTGGAAAATTCAAGTTAATTTCTGGGCAAGAAAAACAGATTCCATCACTAAGTCAATGTGTACCTCCTTATCTGAGGGTGAAGATGCTAGAGGTTTGGGGTGACTGTCTAAAGAATGTGGGCATCCCCAAAGCCCCAAGGAAGCAGACCCAGGAGCAAATGCATACTGTTTGGTCACCAAGGGCAAGCAAAGTGCTCAGCTGTTTAACCCAAGAATTAGGGCTCTGGCTTGGCCAAATCCATTTTATTCCCTATTTGTGATGTCTTTGGCACAAGCCACCAGAAAATGACCAAAGAAAGCAGTAACTGATGCACCTAGGGGAGGAGGAAGACACAAGGCTATGACCACATGAGGCACATCCAGTGATTTCTCTGTCTCTATATTAATGGTGTCAACATACATGTCTCCACTTTCTCTGTGGATAACAAAGTATTTCCCTCACAACAACCCTATGACATCGGGATTACAATATTCATTTTATAGATCAGGAAACTGAAATTAAGTGAGATCCTTGAGGCGAGGAATTGTCTTGTCTTGCTATTGACATACAATGCCAAGGACAGTCAGTATTGTGTAAGTCATAATTGCTTGCTTGACCATCACTGCCCTCTCTCTGGAGTTACCTGTCCTTCCCCCTAGAGACACAAATAATCAGATTCCAGAGCTGAGAACCTAATAGCCAGAAAGCTGCATCTCTGGACCCTGGTGGGCAAGTCAGGGGATCATCTCTCAGCTGGTTTTCCAATTAGATTGAATATATCTATCTGAGGTTCAAAGCCCATGTGCCATTAAGCAGCTAATTCCAAGCATCCGGGCCCTGTCATAACCTGTACATCTAATGACAGGTATTCTTCCTTATTGGTTTACTTTGGACAATAGCAGAGTCATTAGGCGATGGGTCCTTGACTCTCCTCCCAGGAATCCAAGCAAATCTCTGACAGTCTGGGGCACTAAAGGATGTAGGTTCCATCTGTAGCCTCCAGGGGCCCTGCTGAGACAGTTGGGTCTTTGGTTCAGGAAGCATCAGTCTGTTTTGCAAAAATTGCTCAGCCCTGGCTTTGCTTCATACTGGCCTTGGCCTAGAAACTGAAGCATCATGAATAGATTGTGTTCTTTCTAGGCCCCGGTCACTGGCAGGCAGTGGTGACTTTCCACTTGTTCATCTCAGCCTGCAAGGTGCCTTACAGTCCAGTCTGAGCAGATCTGAAATAATTACATTTCCCTTTGTCTCATGTCAGCCAACAAGTGAGCTCAGCACATTTTAATGGGATCCAGCATTGCCTCCTGCTCTTAATGAGGCCACATTTTGATAAGAGACTCTGGTGAGATCAGGAATCATAACAGCTCTGAAAGCCAAGGTTTAGATTCTCGGTTCATTAGGCAACAAGAATAGCTCTTCAGAACACTTGCTCCCAAAGAGAATCAAAGTGCCAAGTTGTCAGGGACCTGGGGAGCAAGTGGGGGATCGATAGGCTTTCATCTGTGGTATCCAAGGAGCTCTTCTCTAAATTGCTCTGGTTCCATGAGAACATGTCAAGAGAACATGGTGGGAAGCAGCCCAGCTTGAGGGAGCAGGACAAACTAGGCAAGAAGGCCAAAACCCTGGGCTTGAGGTTGGAGTCACACCTAATGACTGGGATCCTGAACAAATTGCTTCACCTCTCAGGGTCTCAGCTTCCTCATCTTCAAAATGGGTAGATTTGGACTTGATGTTCTAGAAATGAAGAGTCAGGAGACTTGCACTCTTATTCCACCATATCTGCCACTGACTCACTATGGGAAGTAAGATATCACTTTCCTCTCTGGGCTTCAGCTCCAAATGTAAGATAAGGACAGGCTGAATTGTTCCAAAGGTTATGGGCTCACAACCTTTGAAACTGGAAGACACTTTGAAGATAATCTGGTCTAAACATCTCTGGGTCTCAATTTCCCCATTTGTAAAACATTGGAGGAGCTGATCACCAAAGCCCCCTTCAGATTTAAATCTCTGGATTATCCCAAGTTTTCCCCTTCTATAGATAAGGAAATTAGGGCCCTGTAACTTTTCTTGGGATTTACCAGGTAGGACACTGCAAAGTCTGTTTCCAGGGTTGATAGAATTCTGTAGTTCTTAGTCAAGTTTTAGAGCTAGTGAGACTTTAGAAATCATCCAACTCCCTTACTATACAGGTGTCAAAACTGAAACAGAGAGGGGGAATTGAATTGGCTGGGATCTCAGAACCAGGTGGTGACTGATGCAAGGAGTTCCACAGTCTGATCCAGGGGCCAAGTGAGCAGGACTGGAGGAGGATGGAGAGAACTCTGCCTCAAATAGCATCCCTCACCCCCAACCCCGGCCAGGGGTTCTCTAAAGTTTCCACCATTCATGTCATGCCTTCAAACTTTGGTTAAGGAACACAAGACAGAGGAACTTAAAGAAATACAGAGACCAGGGTGCACTGGGATCTTTGCCTGGTGGTTTTCATGCATCTAGAGAGTCTTTCTACCACTCACATTCAGTTAGCAGAGAGTTAGGACCTTTAGGATTGGAGATGTGGGCACCCATGTGCATTGGGGCTAGCCCAAGAGAGCTTATGGACATGGTGAGGGATCCTGGAGGACAAGAGATAAGCATGGGATTCCTGGAGAGTAGGCAAGGAGAAGAGAAGAGGGTGCTAGAATGAAGGACAACATAAAAAGGTGAGATGAAAATGACCCTAATGATATTTTTATCTGCCTCATAGGATTTCATAAAAGAAGCCTTGTAAAAATCTTGACCATTCTCGGTCTTAAGAAATAAGATAAGGATGTACCTGAATTCTTTCAATGAATAAGTAAGGTCCTAGGAGACAGAATGCTGCATACACTTGTTGGACATAGTTTTGGTACTAGAGGGTTTTCCTTAACTTATTCCTTCTTATGCAACAAACAAGCAGGTGAGGAGAATGGGAGGCGGGACGTGTAAATCTGGAAATTGTTCTGATGTTAAAAAAAAAGATATCAAGAAAATCTTTATTGAAAAAAATTGGAGGGGGATGGAGCCAAGATAGCAGAGTAGAAAGATACATATACTCTAGCTCTTCCCCTATAGCCCATAAAATACCTGTAAAGAATGACTCTTAACAAATTTTAGAGCAGCAGAAGCCACAGAATGATGGATTGGAGTAGACTTTGAGCCCAGAGAGACCTGGAAGGCTGACAGGAGAGGTCTGTCACACCACACATGGAGTGGACTCCAACCCAGCCTTGACCATGCAGCCACAGGGAGGAGGACCAGAGCAGGCCTTGGGGGTGGAATCCCCAGCAGCAGCAGAGGCAGTTTGCAGACTCCTCAATCGGCAGCAGTGGCAGAGGCCTCAGCAGGCAGTGGGGCTCCCACTGCAGGCAGCAGCCAACATCCATTGTTGGAGGCCTCATTGTAAAGCCCCTGGAGGAATTGAGCAGATCAGCTCTTCAATCAGATGAGGCTATTGTGGAAAGGAAATTCTACTACTCACAGATTCTGGGCACAAAAATTTCTGGTTGCTCCCAGATCAGTGTACAGACTTGATTGTACCACCTTGGAGGAACTGAGACCTTACAGATCCCCACAGTATACCCTACCCTTGACAAAGAACCCAAAAATCAAGTAACTGGTTAGGAAAATGCTCAAAAAGGGGGAAAAAATAAGACTATAGAAGGTTACTTTCTTGGTGAACAGATATCTTCTCCCATCCTTTCAGAAGAGGAAGAACAATGCTTACCATCAAAGAAAGATACAAAAGTCAAGGCTTCTGTATCCCAAACATCCAAAAGGAGACCAAAAGAAATGCTGAAGAAAATAACACCTTTAAAAATAGGCTAAATCAACTGCCAAAAAAGGTTCAAAAAGTCAATGAGGAGAAGAATGCTTTCAAAAGCAGAATTAGCTAAATGGAAAAGGAGGTTCAAAAGCTCACTGAAAAAAATAGTTCTTTGAAAACTAGAATGGAACAGATTGAAGGTATTAACTTTATGAGAAATCAAGAAATCGCAAAATAAAAACAAAACAATGAGAAATGGAAGATAATGTGAAATATCTCATTGGAAAAACAACTGACCTGGAAAATAGATCCAAGAGAGACAATTTAAAAATTATGAGACTATCTTAAAGCCATGATCAAAAAAAGAACCTAGACATCATCTTTCATGAAATTATCAAGGAAAATTGCCCTGATATTCCAGAACCAGAGGGCAAAATAAGTATTCAAGGAATCTACTGATCACCACCTGAAAGAGATCCAAAAAGAGAAACTCCTAGGAACATTGTGGTCAAATTCCAGAGTTCCCAGGTCAAGGAGAAAATATTGCAAGCAGCCAGAAAGAAACAATTCAAGTGCTGTGGAAATACAATCAGGATAACACAAGATCTAGCAACTTCTACATTAAGGGATCAAAGGACATTGAACATGATATTCCAGAAGTCAAAAGAACTAGAATTAAAACCAAGAACCAGCTACCCAACAAAACTGAGTATAATACTTCAGGGGAAAAAAATTGTCTTTCAATGAAATAGAGAACTTTCAAGCATTCTTGATGAAAGGACCAGAGTTGAAAAGAAAATTTGACTTTCAAACACAAGAATTAAGAGCAGCATGAAAAGGTAAATAGGAAAGAGAAATCATAAAGGACTTACTAAAGTTGAACTGTTGGCATTTCTACATGGAAAGATAATATTTGTAACTCTTGAAACCTTTCTGAATATCTGGGTAGTTAGTGGAATAATACACCCTTAGTTATTTGGAGTATTTTTTCTTATGACAATAGATAGCTTGGATTTCTTTCTTTGAGAACTGCTTGTTCATATCCTTTGATTACTTATCAATTGGGAAATGATTTTTAGTCTTATAAATTTGAATGTTTCTTCTGTAGATTTGGAATGAGAGAATCATTATCTGACAAACATGCAAAGATTTTCCTTCTAATCTTGACTATATTGGATTATTTGTGCAATAAAAAAATTTTTTAAACTATGTAATTAAAATTGTTCATTTTTATCTTTTGTAATCCTTTCTACCCTTGTTTAGTCATGAATTTCTCTTCTTTCCATAGGTCCAAGCAATTTCTTCTTTGTTCCTCTAACTTGTTTATGAAGTTACCTTTTGTATCTAGGTTATATATCCATGTAGGGCAGCTAAATGGAGCAGTGAATAGAGCATCAGTGCAGGAGTCGGGAGGAACTGAATTCAAATCTCACCTCAGGCACCTGACACTCACTAGCTGTGTGACCTTGGATAAGTCATTTAACCCCAATTGCCTCATCCTGGGTCATCTCCAGTCATCCTGATGACTATCTGGCCACTGGATTCAGATGGCTCTGGAGGAGAAGTGAGGCTGGTGACCTGCACACCCCTCCTTCATTCAAAACAAAGTCAAGTGCGTCATGTCATCATTTCTCTGATGGCATGGTCTTCTTTGAAAACAAAGGACAAATAGGGAGAGGGAGAGAAAAGAGGGAGAGAGAGAGAGAGAAGGAGGGAGGAAGGGAGGGAGGGAGGGAGAGCACACAGGGTGAGTTGAATAGGAAGGGATCACAACTAAAAACTAAAATTAAGAGGTGAGAGAGGAATATACTGGGAGGAGAAAGGGAAAGATGGAATGGGGCAAATCATCTCTCATAGAAGAGGCAAAAAAAGCCCTTTTCAGTGGAGGAGAAAAGGGGAGGTGAGAGGGAAAAAATGAAGCTTACTGTCATCACACTTGGCTCAAGGAAGGAATAACATGACACTCAATTTGGTATGAAAACCTATCTTACAATACAGGAAAGTAGAGAAGGGGATAAGCAGGGTGGGGGGGATGATAGAAGGGAGGGCAAATAGGAGGAGGGAGCAATTAGAAGTGAACACTCTTGGAGAGGGACAAGGTCAAAAGAGAGAATAGAAGAAATGGAAGGCAGGAGAGGATGGAGGGTAATATAGTTAGTCTTATATAACAAGACTGTTATGGAAGTCATTTGCAAAACTGCACCTATACAGCCTATATTGAATTACATGCCTTCTCAGTGGGGATGGGTTGGGAGGTCAGAAGGAAGAAAAGTTGGAACTCAAAGTTTTAGGGAAAACTGCTGAATATTGTCTCTGCATACAACTGAGAAATGAGAAATACAGGTAATGGGGTATAGAGATTTTTCTTGCCCTACAGTATAAAAAAGAAGATAAGGATAAGGGAAGGGAGGAAGATTAGAAGAGAGGGCAGATTGGTGGAAGGGAAAATCAAAATGCTCATCGTTTTGGGGTGCAGGAGGGAAGAGATGGGTAGAAAATTTGGAACTCAAAATTTTGTGTGAAAGAATGTTGAAAACTTAAAATAAATAAATAACCATTGTTTTTTAAAAATGAGGCAGCTTGGTGGTGTGGTGGATGGAGGGATGGGCCTGAAGTTTGGAAGATTTGAGTTTGAATCTGTCCTGGGAGACTGGTAGCTATCTGACCCTGTTACTTAACTCTGTTTGCCTTGGTTTTCCAGTCTTGGGATTTTCTTGGAGAAAGATACTGGAGTGGCTTGTCATTTCTTTCTCCAGGTCATTTTATAGATAAGTAAATGGAGACAAACAGGGTTAAGTGACTTGCTCAGGGACATGCGACTAGTAAGTGTCGGGCAAGATTTGAACTAGGAAGATGAATCTTCCTGATCCCAGGCCTAGTGGTCTCTCAACCGCACCACCTAACTGCCCATCTGGCGCAAAGTGAGTGCTTAATAAATCCTCAGTTGATTGATTGATTGATTCTCGACCATTTTTCCTTTTTCACATAGCAGATAGAAGAATGAAGGGAGAGTCCAACTGTTGTGGTTCCCTTACAAGTAATGATGAATAAAGTTTGTAGAAATGCTGACAGAAATCCATCCATACTACAATGTAATAAGAACTCATGAGTTACGTGTATCTTAAGCACAATGAGAAGAATTGATGAGTGTGGCTTAATGAGGTATATAAACTTTCTGGGATGTTTGCACTTTGACAAAGAAAAAACAACCTTAAACTAAAGGGATGAATCTGATTTTTTTTTTAATTTCAGACCCTATCAAGCAGTTAGGGAAGCTATTTGGTGACACAGACAAAGTGGATTCCCTGAAACCTTTCTCTTCCCTCCCTCCCCACATAATTACTTTGACTATGCAAAAAGATTGCTTATAACATATATAACCTATATCAAATTGTTTACCAGATCAGGTAGAAGGGAGGAGAAGGAGGGAGGGAAAGGATTTAGAACTCAAAATATTGTTTAAAACAAATGTTAAAAATTGTTTTTACATGTAATTGGAGAAAATAAATTTTTTGGAAGAAAATTTTTTTAAATAAAAAGATTGCTTATATCTGCTGCTGGGTGATCTCAATTCTACCCAGGACTCTGCAATCAGTGTTTGAAGGTTTTAGATTGGGGATCAAATAGACAAGAATCATAGAACGTTCTCTTGGTTGCACCTGGATATATCTCTGTTCTTGTCATGATTTAGATCAACATGTATCTGCCATGGCAGAAAGATTGCCAGTTCTTCTGGTTCTTATTTTTCTCAGCCCAGGGAGAAAAGGTTTTGGAAAGTGGGCAAGGTATTTAAGGAACACTCTATCTCTGCTTACTATTATACCCCATCCCCCCCACTCCTGCCCGATTTCTCAGGATCAAGGCTGCAGGTACATATAGAAATACTGGAGATGCAACTTGGATACTGTCACATAAAGGGAATTGCAAATGGATTTGGCAACAGGTCAAAAGGAAGCATAAATACAACATCTCAAGAACAATTTCTAGGTTTTACTTGAACCAAGAGACATATATAGATATATATATATATATATATATATATATATATATATATATATATATATGTCAAGATAAACTTTCCTATAGAGTAAATTGATTTATTTGTTCTTGAAAGATACATATATATGCGTATATACATAGTATAAATCAATCAATAAATGTTTGTTAAGCATCTTCAGAAAAATGAAAATTCTCAGCTGGATATTTATACAACTCTCAGAAAATTGGTCCAACAGTACCTTGTGTTCTATGCCTTGGGGACTAAATGAAATCTATAATTCCGTAAGCAAAATATATAGAAAAATAGTAGAAGTACTCATGTCTAAAATCTGTGTTAGAGAATCTCTGGGTGCCCCTTGGAAGTTTCAAGCACCTCTCAATATGATGAATACATGTATATGATGAATGTCTTCAAACTGCAAGAAACCTATGAAACAAAGCTGCAGAGGAGAGTTAACATGTTGAATGACAAAGGGGTGTCCCAAGTGATGCCATTAGTTTTCTATGTTGAGCTAAAACTGATGAAATAAAATTTAGAAAGTGTAAATTGAAGCTTTAAACTTCTGCTCAAAAAAATGAAATTTTAAAGTCCAAGATGGGACTAGAAAAGTCAGACTGAAGTGAGTCTGGGGTTTGGAGTGGACTGGGAACTCAAGCAGAGCCAACAGCAAGACATGGCAGGTAAAAAGGAGACAATAATGAGTGACAAAAGCATTTTTTAAGCACTAGCTGAGTGGACCACCACCTGACTTTGTGCTGGCATGGAAATGCAAAACCAAAGACAGACACTGCCCCTAAACAGCTTGGATTCAAATATGGAAAACAACCCATAGACAAGAATGTGGGCTAGGGGCATCACTTTGGCCAAGAAAGTTACAGGGATGGCGGAGTCAGAAGGGAGAGCTTTGATACCTCAGCCAAGATCAGTGATAGAGTGGATCTGATAACGGTTCATAGTTCGAGAGCTGGATTTGGCAGTGGGGAGAGAGGAAAGGACACACACACGATAGCAAGACATTTGGCAAAAAGACTGCTGAGGAAGCGGTTGGAGAGGAAGGAATGATGTGAACCATGATTGCTGTGACTTTCCTAAAACACTGTTTTAGGAAATAAATACTAAAATACTCAAAAAGTAAAAAAACAAAGAGCTCACATTTATGTAATACCTACTATGTGTCAAGCACTGATCTAAAGTGCTATACCTTCAAACTTCACAACTAAGACCCAAGCTATTATTTTTGTGATTTCAGCCTTAGCTGATGATGTCTGAGCATATCTTTCCCAGTCTGTACTCAAGCTGTTAACTTTTTAACCCTAAGGTTGAACTTCACAATTATCCCTATTATATTTGGATTCAATCCATCTCCACATGGGTGCAAAGTCATCTTGGATTTTGACTCTGTCATCCTATATATGTTGTTCCATTTACAGCTTCCTGCAATCTGCTAGTGGGATGAACAGACCTTCTTAGTCTTCATCTCTGTAAATGGAAAAAATGCAGAACAGAGGGAAAGCCCTGCAGCACATCTTTCAAGACCAGCTCCTTAACTGATACCAGTCCATTAGCTAAGGTGGTGCAAGCTTGCTCATTCAATAGTCGTGAGGCCACCTTTAAGCTGCCATTACAAAAATCACATCTTTGAGGATTTCACTCAAAAATGTTATTGGATGTCTTGCTGGATATTTACACAACTCTCTTTTTATCATCCTCAAGATCTAACAGCCTGGTGCTAGATTGATATAGTAGAAATATATGTTGAGATGAGCTCAAAGTCATGTCCCTGGAGGAACAGATGGAGGTTGGCACCCTCAACAGAAATTGAAAAGTTAGGAAGATGACTGGGATGTACGAAGGAAGATGCTAGGCAGAGAAACAGATGACAAGTGGAAATAAGCAAAGTATGGTCTTACATATGTGTTTAGAGAGATAGATTATAGATATATATGTATGTATGTATATGTATGTATAGATCTACCATATATGAATATATATATAATGGGTATATAAAACACCATACTTAATTATAGTTTTCTTTAGGGGAGGGGAAAATAATGGGAAAAAATAAAGCAAAAAGTGCACAGCAGAGAACAAAAGAAAACCTAGAAGGAAGCAAAGAAAAGCTAGACAGTTTTGAAAACAATGTTTAGTATTTATTAGATAGGTTTTCTTGAAATGGAAATTTGTTGTTTTGTACTGAATCCTCTTAGTTTCCTCTCCATACATGGCAATGTGTTTATTTTTCTTATTTTGTATTTGTTTAAAATTTTAAAATTACATTAAAATAAAAACACCAAAATATGCTAAACAAAATTAAGAAATGTTGTGGACTTGTAGGAGTGGAGAGAGAAATAGTGAGTTCTGTTTTGAACATGTTGTATTTGAGTTGTCTAAAGAACATATTTGGTGAAGAGAGCAGGAGAGCTATGAAGGCTTGATATATAGATATAGGAGTAATCTGTATAGAGAAGATGATGGAAATCATGTGACTTGATGAGGTCTATGTAGATAAATAAAGGAAGAGAGAGAGACCTTAAATAAAACCTTGGCCCACAACCCAGGTTAGAGCATAAGACATGAATTATAATCCACCAAAGGATACTGAGGAGTGGTCAGACACATAGGGAGGGAAGAGAACCAAGAGAGAGGAGGAATCCAGTAAAGAGAGACTATGCAAGAGGAAAGGGCATTCAGGGGTGTCACATACTGAAAAATGGCAAATGTCCATCAGATTTGGCAATTATGAGATTATTAGCAACTTGGAAGAGCAGTGGTGATGGCAGAAGCCAGACTGAAGAAAGTGGAGAGGTGGGAAGAGAGGGAGTATAGATAACAAACTGAGCTTGCTTTTTCTAAGATTTTAACTGTGAAAGAGGTATGTAGGTTACAATTCAAAATTGAAGGACCATCCAACTAGACTGAGGAGAGATCTGCTTAAATCAAGCTTCCCCAGAGCATGTGATGTTCACTACATGAGCACAGTAGTCCTTCAGGGATGGGGAAAGGGAAGTACTTCCAAGACACTCTATTTGTGAAGAAATAAAGTAAGTCCCAAGGATGCTCTTAGAACATTCACTGCCAAGATTCACCTGAAAATACTCCTTATACTCACCCACTCAACTGGGGCCCTGAAATGGAAGTTCCTGGGCATAGGAAGGGAAAGCCCTCACTTTACTGGCCCTCAATACAAAAACAAGATGACAAGTCATAAACATGCATAAATATTGAGAGGAATTCCCACTAGAGAGCCCATGGCCAGCAGGCCTTTGAGCTGTGCTCAAAGGCTCAAAGAAAGAGATTTTTAAAAACTCAACCCCATTAGTCCAGAAGGATCAATTCTCCGTGTAAGCCTGAGGGTGGAAGCAAACTGGTGTGACATCTTGGCAAAAATCAAGTTAAATCTGACAGTTTGAACTAAATGAGGAAATTTATATCAGCCTCAGAGGTGCCATCTCCTCACAATGTCTAAGATGCTGCTCCAGTTCAAGGCTGCGATGTTTCTAACTGTTCACATTGCAATTATGAAAGTCATCAATAGTACAGTAATTAAGCATTTCCGTTAAACAATCAGACATGAATTGAACTGACTGAGCTCAGTACAGGGCCATGAGCTCATTAGCAACATTAAAACTCCACAGTGCTTTGGCCTGGATCATTCTTTCAACATGACTTAAGCAAGGCTGTGAGGAACCCACATTCTCTAAGGGAGAGCCCCAAGAGTAGTTTTCTCAAGAGTTCGGTTTCCATGGAAGGGTCATCATTGAGGGAACATGTACACTGATAGCCCATGTGACTGTGGGAACAGCCTTCCTCTTGAACGTTGGAGCTAGGTACTACAATGACCTGCTAGACTCAGTGATCTCAGGAAGTCAGATGCTGTAGTACATACAGCGTTCACCTTGGAGCTGAACTCAACACTTACTAGCTGTGGGACCACTCAGCCTCAGTTTTCTCATCTATAAAATTGGCATAATAATAGCATCTACTTGTAAGTTTCAAATGAAGTAATGACATAAGCAAAACACTGTCTAAAGCTTTTAATGCGAAAGAAATGGAGACTTGCTCTTAGAGCACAGATTTCTAGAATCATATGGAGGTGATATAGCCTAATACCTTTGTTTTGTGGATGGTGAAATGGAGGCCAACAGAGAAGCGAGTTGTCCAAGGCCACACAAGCAGGGAAAAATAATGATAAAACTTGAGCTCCAGGCTTCCCGTCACCCAATGCAATGCTAATTCTTATTATTTTGCTTTGCTGGCACCATCTTACTTTGTGTCATTTGGAAGATATTCTCCCCTTTAAAGAAAAGGTTCCTTTTCCCTTAACCTGTATTTAATTTTGTATTGATGGGACCATGAGATCAAAGAAAAAAGAAGTGTGGTACCATGAATAGATACAAGCCAAGAACTTCTCTACTAAGACACTCTGCTGGTGAGAGGAGTTTTCACACTGGGAGTTTCCCTCCCCCTTGCTAACAGATTCACAGGGCTGACATCCAGTGCCTGGAACACAGTAGGTGTCACATAAATGTATGTCATCACTATTATCACTGTCAATATCACCATCATCTTGATTATTGGTTCCATGCTCCTGTATCTCTAGTAGCTGAGTTGGCTGCTTCTCTCATCGCCATTTAGACATGAGTCAGGTCCTGTGGCCAACATGAAGCAAAGCACGTGATTAATGCTAAATCTCATCCCATGGAATACCAGAAGGAGAAGGTGAAAGCAACTTTTGAGACTTTCTAGAGCACTACTCTCAGTTGATAGATGTGGAAATCTAGAGGCAAGAGAAGGCCCAGCCAGAAGTTGAAAGTGGTCTCATTATGTGGAAGGACAACAGTGTCAGAGGCCTTGCACACAAAGGAGAAGAACTAGGAGCTCAGATCTTCCAAAGGCTCTCTCCAGCTAATTCTCTCCAAGTCAGTAGCTCCAAACTTGGCTTCCAGTGTGAGGAACCCAAAGTTCCATTTCAGAAGCGTTCAGAAATGGAATATGACAAAGGGAGAGAAACTTGGATCTCAAGCCTTGCAGATCAGAAAAGGATCAAACACCAGTGGAGTGCCTATCTCTGGCTCACACTTAACTGAAAGATGTTCTTAAGCCCATAATGACATGCTTTTATTTGCAAATAGTCTTCTAGGGCACCTCAGACTCTGAATGCTCCAAAATGCAAATTTCTACTTCCTCTCCCCTATTCCACACCAACTCCATCCCTTAGAATGAACACTTTCTCATGGTTTTCCAAGACAGTAAAGACTGTAGCAACAGCCCTCATCTCACCTAATGAGTTTTAACAGTGAAAGCCAAAGCTCTCATGAACCTTGGAAATATGGATGCCCTTCAATCAATGAGTTAAAAAGCATTTTAAGCATGTATGGACACTATGCTAAGTGCTGGGGATACAAAGAAAAGCAAAAATTGGGGAGTTGGGGGTGAAGTCAAGATGGCAAACTAAAAGCAGGGACTTCCATAAACTCTCCCCCAAAGTCCTCCAAATACCTGTAAAAAATGATTCTAAACAAATTCTAGATCCACAGAACCCACAAAATGACAAAGTGAAAAAAAATCCCCAGCCCAAGACAACCCAGAAAGTCTAAAGAAAAAGTCTATTGCACCAAGCAGGAAGCAGTGCAGTTTGGCTTGGGCCACACCACCACAGATGGGCCTGAGCAGGCCTCAAGGGGCTGAATCATTGACACCTGTGGCAGTTTCCAAACTTCTCAACCCACAAATACCAAAAAGGTCAGTGGGAAAATTCTGTGGGACCTGGCGAAAGAGGAACCCAGTCTGACCAGGTCCAGCCCCAGCCTCAGGGTGGTGGGGTTAGTGGTTAAGAGGCTGGAGGTAGTGTTAGCAGCAGCATAGGCTGCTCCGAGAGCTCTGGGCCCACAGACAGTGGGGGATCTAGTAGCTGATACAAAAATACAAAATCCCTGAAGCCTGGGACAGTACACACAACCCACCCCCAGCCCCACTGGAAGCAGAGTCCTACCTTGACAAAGAGTTAGAAAGTCGAGTATTTGGGCGAGAAGATGAGTAAACATCATAAAAGAACTCAGACTATAGAATCTTACTTTGGTGACACAGATGATCAAAGCATACAAACAGAAGAAGACAACAAAGTCAAAGCTCCTACATCAAAAGCCTCCAAGAAAAATATGAATTGGTTGCAGACCATGGAAGAGCTGAAAAAGGATTTTGAAAATCAAGTAAGAGAAGTAGAGCAAAAATTGGAAAGAGAAATGAGAGCAATGCAATAAAATCATGAAAATCAAGTTAACAGTTTGCTAAAGGAGACTCCAAAAAATACTGAGGAAAATAATACCTTAAAAATAGATTAAACCAAATGGCAAAAGAAGTTCAAAAAGTCAATAAGGAGAAGAATGACTTAAAAAGCAGAATTGGCCAGATGGAAAGGGAGGTCCAAAAGCTCACAGAAGAAAATAATTCCTTAAAAATAAGAATGGATCAAATGGAAACTAATGACTTCATGAAAAATCAAGAACTTACAAAACCAAATGAAAAATAGAACACAATGTGAAATATTTCATTGGAAAAATCACTGACCTGAAAAATAGATCCAGGAGAGATCATTTTAAAATTACTGGACATCTGAAAGTCATGATCAAAAAAAAGAGACTAGACATCATACTTCAAGAAATTATCAAAGAAAACTGCCCTGATACTCTAGAACCAGAGGGTAAAATAGAAATTAAGAGAATCTACTATTGCCTCCTGAAAGAAAAACTCCTAGGAATATTGTAGCCAAATTCCAGGATTCCCAGGTCAAGGAGAAATTATTGCAGAGAGCCAGAAAGAAATAATTCAAGTACTGTGGGAAAAGAATTAGATTAACACAGGATCTAGTCAATTCCACATTAAGGGATTAGAGGGCTTGTAATATGATATTCCAAAGGTCAAAGGAGCTAGAATTAAAATCAAGAATCACCTACCCAGCAAAACTGGGAAAAAATGGGCATTCAGTGAAACAGAGGACATTCAAGCATTCTTGATGAAAAGATCAGAGCTGAATAGAAAATTTGACTTTCAAATACAAGAATCAAGAGAAACATGAAAAGATAGGCAGGAAAGAGAAATCATCAGAAATTTATTAAATTTGAACTGTTTACATTCCTACATGGAAAGATGATATTGGTAATTCATGACACCTTTCTCAGTATTAGGATAGTTGGAGGAAATAAATTAGGTAGGTAGGAAGATAAGTAAATAGATAGAAGGAAGGAAGGAAAGAAAGAAAGAAAGAAAGAAAGAAAGAAAGAAAGAAAGAAAGAAAGAAAGAAAGAAAGAAAGAGAAAAGCAAAAATTAGCCCCCTGGTCACCAGGATCTCAACATTGAGTGGGGGACAGAGTATGCAGACAATTATGTACAGACAAGAACCTCTGCCTCTCAGGACAGGGCAGCTGAACACATCTCAGTTTTTGTGTGACATTGTCCCTAGAGAAGTTTCAGAAGACTCTTGATGAAAGCCAGAACGGTAGAAGGACGCACAGCATTGGGACCAGGAAGCCTGGGTTCCCTCCCCAGCTCTCTCAGGAGTAACAGTGGCATCTCTATAGCGCCTTAAATTTTGCCAATCACTTGACACATTGTATCAGTTGAATGTCACAATAACTGTATCCTGTAAGCAATGCAGTTTTTATTATCCAGGAAGTGAAACTGATGCAGAGCCACACAAATCTCACCCCTCAGCTCCAAGACAGGGCTCCCTATCCAAAGCATGAGTCTTGTCTACAACGTTCCCTCCAGGGTCATTCTCCAATATCCTTCACTCAGTCTCTACTGAAAGACCTGCTCTGACGGGAAACTCCCTCTTTTTCCAGGCAGCCCTTTCCACTTTGGACAGCTCTAACCATGAGGAAGCTTTCTGCATGCAGAATATGCCAATTCCTCCTCCATATCACAAACCTTCAAATACTTCAAGTTGTCATGCTCCCTTTGTCTTCTCCTCCCCCGACTCAAAGTTCCTTCAGTCATTGTATTAGGACACACACCTTCTTCAATAACTTCAGAAAACAGAAAAGGGAACTATTTGGTGGGTGAGAAAGTTATTGGACACCAGAATATTTCAAGTTAATCCTTGGATGTTGTAAAGTTTAGATTTATTAATGCATGGGATTGGGGGTGTAGCCCTCCATGCAATAACCCATTAAATGGGGGAACGAGTGAAGGAACAAAAGCAAATAAGAAAGAATTCTAAATAAGCTGTCAACTTCATCTGAATCCCCAAGTCCCTGATTTTTCTCAGTGGCACCTGTCATTTGTCTGAGTAAGTCTGAACTGCCTTTAGTGAGCACCTGGATTTCTCTGCAAATGCAGAAGGAGGCTCTTCAGTGTCTTCGACTGGATGGCCCTCATTCACATTGCTTCCTTTCCTCCAAGGAATAGCATGGCATTTAGTTGCATAAAACCTAAGGAGATGTTCACTGTTTTTTGATAAGTTCATTTCTTGTATTCATAATTTATAACATGTGTGTTAGTGACATGAGCATCTGAAACTACTTGGCTAGATTCTTTTCATTTTATTTTTGAGATAAGTCACAAGATGATTCCTCCATACATTCCTCCAATAGTATATCCATGGGCCACAATTTCAAATGGGGATGAAAAGGTTGGTTTGGGATCCTCCTGCCCCATTATCCAGTTACCCAGAGGATGTGCTATGAGGCCAATGTCTGTCTTCTCCACATGAGCGGTAGTATATGAAAACCAAGATGTATGCTCTTGCTATCTAGGAAGGTATATATCCAAGTGTGAACCTGAGGATAAGAAAGTCATCATTGTGGCTAATTACACCAATGTCTATTGCCAAGCCAAAGGCGCTCTTGTCTCTCAAACATTCAAGGAGAGAAATCCCTTGAAATGGGTTCTGTTAACAGGTGACACCATGAAATACCACTAATTCTACAATCAAAGGAACTGAGTTCAAATCCAGTCTCTGATGTCTACCTGTAAGTCATTCAAAACTCTCTGGTCTTAGTTTCTTCATATGTGAAATGGGGGGGGGGGTTACTAGAAAGCCTCTGAGGTGCTTTCCAGTTCTATAGCTAGTCAGGGAGGCCACCAATGAGACTGTGTGGTCCACAGTAGGGAAGCCCATGACCTACCACTGGCTCGCACCACTTGCCTATTGCCTGAGCATCCAAAGGAGTGTGACCCCCAATACTATTGCCAAATCCGTAAAAACTCCTCATTCTCTATCCCATACTCCTAAAGCCTCATGGGTTATTTTTAAAAAGAGACTTTGGATCACATTAATCCAAAAGTAACACATCCCCCTCTCAAGGGAGCTGGGACTGGCCACCTGACCTCTGGGGAATCGCAACCTGCCACCCAGGGATCTCTGTCCTGGTTAGTTTCAGTCATCTGTCCTTCACTCCCTGGTCATCTTCCTGTCAGCTAGGTCATCCTGCTCTCACCACTCTCCCATGGCCACGTGGACCTCAGCACTGAACCCATAATCAAATCAATTCTGCCATTTTTCCTGGATCTACCCCTCTGTCTCCACTCACTATCTCTGTACCTGGTGAAACCAAAACATATCTCCCTGGTCACCACTCTCCTCTGTGCGTTCTCTCTCCCACTGAAATAGAAACTCCTTGAAGGCAGGAACTGTCTCCTCTTTTGTATTTGTGTTCCCAATATTCTTAGAAAAATAATTGACCTATAATAAGTGTTTAATAAATTATTTATCATTCATTTACTTTCTCACAAAAAGAAAGTTTCTAGAAGTTTCTTCTCGTGTTCTGAAACCACGTGAGAACTTGCTACCACCATCTCCTTCCACAAGCATTTACTGATTACCTAATGTGTGCTGGGCTCTCTAGTAAATTCCCTCACAATGAACTGAAATCTCCCTTTCCACCACTTCCACCTACTGCCCCTTGTTTCTTTCTCTGGGTCTAAGCAGAGTAGGTCTTATGCCATCTAAGGGACAGACTTCCAAATACTTGAAGACAGATCTCCTATCTCCCTCCTAGTCCTTTTATAGAGTAAACATACCAGTTCTTTCAACACATCTTGTACGTCATGACCTCTCGAGTTCTCCCCACCATGTCTGCTCTCCTCTGAAGTCATTCTCTTTCTCTGGGCCCTTCCTTCAATGTGACCCTCTGATCACAGTGCTCCAGATGTTGTCTGGAGAGGACAAACCACAACAGCCCTATCACACCCTCACTGACAGATACACTCCCTTCGGATGGAGCCAGTGGCCACCAGAGTTTGTGTCTTTGACTGACTGACCACATCCATGCTGCATCTACAACCCAGCAGATGCTTTGTATGTGCTTACTCCTCCCTTATCCTGAACCTAGGATACTGGTTTTTTAAATACAAATATAATCTCTTACCTTTGTTCCCCTTCAATTCCATCTTATCAAATGCCACTTATCTTTTTAGCTGCTGAAATATTTCTGGATTCCGACTCTCGTCACCCAGCTTTTGAGCTATCCATTCCAACCCCTATAGCCAGGGCAGCAGGTGAGCCCCAGAGATGATGCACAAAGACAACACTGCCCTCCTACTCCTTCCAAGGAAACAGGAATGGAAGTATTTGGAAAGAAGGATTCAGTGAACTTTTCTAGGACAAAATCTCTGATTTGGTCAGTGACCCAAACTGAACCTAACTAGACAAAATTGAGGAAGTTGTTGTTAAATGTTAATGAACCAGTCTCCATCATGAGAGCCCAGGACTGTTGGTCTTTCTGCTGCCCCCTGTCCTAACACCAAGTTTCAATCATACTGACTTCTGGCATCTCTGACATGGGATAGAGAAGGTCACCAGTGACACCAGTAGCAAAGCTGGTTCTTGGAGAGACTCCGTTTTATCACTTTCATTCTATTCTATGAGATGGCAAACATTTCATTCAGTGTGAAGGTATTGAAAAAGAATAAGCACCCCTCTGTTAAGCCAAGAATTCAGCAAGTTAAACAGCAGGTGTCCCAGTGAGGATCACTCCCAGCTGCCACTTCAGAGCCAGAGTCTCTCTCCAAGTCTCTCAAGGGGCACTTAAGCTGAACCCTGAAATGAAGAAGCATTCTAGGAGCCAGGCAGAGGAGAGGAGGCAGAGCATGCTGGGCACAGGGACTCCTCAAAGGCATGGAGGCAGGAGATCTAACATCTTGTATGTGGAACAGTGAATAGTCCAGTTTGTCTGGAAGGTAGAGTGCATCAAGTGAACATCATGAAATTAGTCTGGAAAAGTCAGCTAGAGTTCAGTAGTATGGGCCAAGCTGAGGAGTTGGGGCACAGTATCTAACAAAGATCTTCACTGGGTTTAAAAGTTATTCCAACTGCCACAAAGGTAACGTGAAATGGGTTTCATGAGAAAAGCACTGATCTGTGTCACCCATGTGTATCTTTACCCAGGATTTATGGTCTTCTGAGAAAGCTGACCTTAGAAGTCTATGGATTTCGGCATTTCAGCAGGCGTGAAGGTCGGGTTGATTGGGTCGTGTCTATATTGCAAGACATGGCGCAATCAGCTGAAGATGTTTGGCCTTATCCATGATCAATTACGTGGAAATCATTTGAATTGACTATAAGCCAATTATATCAAATTTCAAAGAGAATTTTACCTGGTCAAGCCCACTGCCACATACTGCTGGTTTTTAATTCAGATTCAGTGTTCAACCTCTCCCCCAATGAAAAGTTACCAAGACTGATTAAATATATAGTAGGTCTAAAGAAAGACAATAAGATTGTACTGATGTGATCAGTGTGAATAGACACTTCCAATAATTCAAGATGACCTGAAGGCAACCAAGATTCTTGAAAGCTGTACCAGTGGAGAGCACCAGACATTGCAAAGACTCCACACTAGGAGGCTGACTGAGGTGGGCTGTGTTCTCAGGGGCAAGCAATTACAGATGTATCACCTGTGGGGAAAGGAAAGGAGTTGGGTGGGATCTGCACTAACAACTGTTTTGTATGCTGTCTTCTCTCATTAGAATGTTAGAGTATCTGTACCCCTGGTTTATGCTTTACTTATTGTTCATAATTGGAGGGTCGGTGAACAAAATTGTCTTGATGGTTATATATTTCAAAGAATCTTCTTCGATTTTGATGCAAACATGAAAAATACCTCATTGCAAAAGGACATTTAAGATTGTGTTTTGTCCTACCTCAAAGATATTCTTGTGGTCCTCAAACAATAAGGTCAAGGGGACCCTGTATTGTTCATTTGGAGACACCAAGTTATTTATTGTTCAACCTCTTTAATGTTATAAACCAAAGGTTGTCAAGAGCCAAACATGAGATACTTCTTTTTGTCATTCTGAGGCATGAAGTGTCTTGTGTTTTCCACCCACCCTCCATCTGACTGGAACCATTTGGCATAACCCAAAGCAGTCCTGCTTTTCACAGTGTAGGCTTTCCAAGCCAATGTTGTTCCTGTAGTAAAAAAAAAAATGCATGCAATCTAATTTCTGGGTGTAGGCGTTAACATCAGAAGGTCTCCTCTACCTTTGAAGCCTTCAGAGGCTGAATGACCCCTTGACAAGTGTGTGAGGTCAGAGCCTTAACACTCATTGGCTGGATGACCTGAGGAAACTGACCTTAGGCTCAGTTTCCCGATCCATAGAAATGAGAGTGATCACCTTCCTCCAAGGCCCAAAGCAGATGGCCCATGTACAGTGCTTCCCAGACATTAAAGCATGTATAAATGAGAGTGAGTCTTACATCTGTGTTACACTGGGGCTTCTTTTCATGGATGGGCTGGACCAAAGAGCCCCTGAGGTCACATTTAATTCTCAAATCCTGGGATTCTGTGGAATCAGGAGAGACTTTTGGGAGGAGGAGACCTCTGTACTCTAAATGAAGCTGGGCATTCAGTGAAGGAGAGGTGAGAAGGAAGCCCCTCAAGGCATAAGAGTGGGAAAGAAATCTAGGAATAGGAACCAAGAGAAAAAATGGAAAACTGCTCAATGGAAAGATGCCGCTGGCTGATCTGGTCTAAATCAGGAGTATGTGAAGGCAGCACATCTGGAAAGGTGAGTTATAGCTGGCTGTTGAGGATCCCCAAAAAACAAAGCAATTAGTAGTTAGTTCTAAGGATAATCAGGAGCCACTGCAGAATCCTGAGTAAGGCAGTGACTAGGTAGGCCTGGAAGGCAGTTGTGCTAAGAATGGACCAGAGAAGGTGAAAGCCCAGCAGCTAGAGACTGATGAAAGGCTATTAAAGGTCTGAAGGGATGAAGATCCACTCAAGTGGAGGGGGGGGGCAGATGCAAAATAGATCACTGAGGTAGAACTGGCAAGACCTGCCAAGAGCCCAGGTGTGACACATGAGGAAAAGAGGCTAGAAGAAGAACTTCACTGGACAACCCCAACAGCGTGGAAGGTTGGGATGTCCTCAACAGAAGGAAGAAAGTTGGGAGAATAGGAGAGTTTATGGATAAAGCTATTGAGTTCCATCCTGGACGGGGTGGACCTGAGATAGCTACAGGCCATCTAATCCTGTCCATCACAGCCATTAAACCTCCCAGTTCTCTGTTACCCATCGATGACAAAGTGAGCTCAGCACCTGTCATGCTTACTTGTGGGGCTTGTGTAGGGGTAGAGGGAGGCCAGAGATCTCAAGCTATTCAGCGGGCCCTCAGTGGATAAACAGGAGGCATTGCTTCCGTGTGATGCCGCTTCCTTCTTTTCCGACTGTGACTTCCTAAGATGTCCTTTTGCACTTGTAAGGAGCTTGTGACAGTGTCCTTCCTGTTTTGGAAGCTCTGTAATCTCTACAAAAGATTACACAGCCCCACTGGCCCTGCTCCTCATCTCATTAACTGCTAGCCAGGCCCCATTTTCAAGGAGCTCTGCAGTATCAATGGGGCTGGGAAGTGATTACCAGAAGAGAGCTCAGACACACAAACTGCTTTTCCTTTTTCCTTCAGAGTCCAGACCTTGGAGTCAGTGGATTTCACCATGCTGGCTCAGCACTGAAGCAAGCCTGAAATGGGAGGAAATCTCAGGAAATTGGAGGTTTCCAGTTGTTCTTTTGTGTGACTGAAAGGTATGACAATCTCTTTTCATTCCATTTTTTTTCACAAAATGGCAGTTTCAGTCTTCTTGAGTCTTTGAGGACCCAGCATTCGCATCTATCCTCTGCAACCTATAGGTACCCCTTGCGCTGCTGAGGCAAGGCAGTAAAAAGTGAGAGTCAGTAAACTGGTAGTTTTGTCTACCCGTCATCCATGGGTCTAATTTGTTATTTCATTGTTAATTGTTCCCTTATGAAACTGACTGTCTTTCCCAACAGTACAGAACATGGATTGTGAACACTGGGTCCAAGTTAGAATTGCTATTTCTTTTGTGGGCACCAGAGTTTGTTTGGCTACAGCATGGCCCCGTGGAAAGAGCAGCAGTCAGAGGAAAAGTGAGTTCTCCAAGCCTGACCACTTCCTAGCTGTGTAGCCCTAAGCAATTACCTTCCTCCCTCAGGTTCCTCATCTGTAAAATGGGGATAACAACATGCCTACTGCCTGCCCCATAAGGTGGTTGTAAGGAAGGCATTCTGTGGGATTTAAAGCACCACAGAAAATAAGCTTTTTTAACTGGAGAAAATGAAATCACTATGTGTCCCGTAGGGCATTTCGCAGGGTCAGCAAACTCCCTCACTTTCCTATATGGAACCTGGGTGACCAGAGGCTTGGAGCCTGGGCTTTCCAATTCCACTTGTCTTCTGATTTCACCCTGGCCCTGCTTGATTGTTCTCCAGCCCTGAGTTCATAGCCTTGGACTGAGCAAGGAGCTGCCTTCGCTGTCTACTCTGAAAGATTGTCTGGAAGTTTGTAGGATGAGGACAAGTGTCGGTGCTTCTTGAAAACTAAGCTTGATCAAAGCTTTCATTTCCTGTGTGGAAGCACAGGAGCACTAGGGCCTGAAAGAAGCCCCATTTCACAGTAGAAACTTTGTTCTCCAACAGGGAAGGCTAAGGCTGAGGATGGGGTGAAGTTAGCAAGAAAGAATGGGGGCTGCCAGGAACCACACATTTTAGCAGAGGTGAAGCCCCAGCATTAACCTGGACCACAAAATAACTTTGTGTAACTTTTCCAGAAGACAGCTCCTGACCCCAAGATGGGTGAGCTGTGCTCACTGCCAGTTAATGAGTGGGTAGTAAATAAACAGAAGCATCATCTGTTAGCAGCCACTATAGTACAAGGATGCCTCTGGTCCAAAGACAAGGCTGAGGCTGTGGATGGTGGGCCGCTCTCTTTTTTCCCACACAAAGTTGTCTGCTTGCATGGGTTTTGGGGGCAGGGGTCTCTTCCAGTTGAGGGGCTGATTCATAGATTTAATTATAGAGTGTGCTTCCCCATCAATCCAGCTTTAAAGCTAGTTGAGATTCAGCCTGGGTGCCAGATTGAATCAAATGGTTTTTTAAAGCCTATAAAGCAGCCAATATCTTCCCCTGGTTGGTATTTCTCTCATATTGGTTAATAAGCATCTGTAAGCTAGAGTGGGCTGTAAAGTTCATTTTCCAGCCCAATTGGACTTTTATGGCTATGCATGTTTTATTGAGAACACAGCAGAGTTACTGATGGTGCTGCTAACCCAGAGACCTCTGAAGCTGTTTGGGCTTTGAATCTCTCCCCTGGAGTTGGAAGAGATTCTCCAAAGAGGGGAAGAGAGGAAGACCCCTTACTGCTCTGGGCCAGCCCAGGGAAGGAGGCCAAGGCACAAAGCGACCCACCTACATCCTGGGGATGCATCCAAAGAAGCTGAGATCACTGATTAGGAGGTGGAAGGTGGAGGCAGCAGTCATCTCAATGCCACAGTCATTTCATTTACACAGAAGGATCTTCAAACTCCCCTCTTAACTCACAGGGGACACAAGTGATTTTCCAGGAATTTTCAAGGTTCTTCTGTCTGGTCTGCCTCTGCCCCTTGCTACCAGTATAACTTTGAAATGAGTCAGTTGAATCAGACTCTCTCCAAAGTCCTTTCCAACTATAGACTGATGATGCTGCTGTTGAGCAAAAATATCCTGGTGTCCACATCTTGTCTGCCTGTGGTCAAGCCCTGCCCCAGAATCATGTGACTGTGTGGTCTCAATCACCACTGAATTCTGATGGTTCTCAAAGATATCTTCATAGATACCATCTTATTGGATTATGGGGTAAGATACCAGGCCTCTCATCTCCTCTCTCCTTCCCATTGATCTACAGAACCATGGAGACCCAAACGTTAAGGTCATCTGGACCTGCTCAAAGACAGAATTTTGTAAGTGACTAATGAAACGGAATTAAGAAGACTAGATCCTCTCATCCGGACTTATGGGCCCTCACCCAAAGTGAAGGACAGCAGGCCTGTAGCCTCAGAGGTGGGGGTCAGCACAGAGAAATGAGTGAGCAGGGGTGCCCCCCTGAGGCAAAGACGGACATCCTTAGCCCAGTGGTACGTGTCCAGGGGTGGCCTTGATTAAGACCTTCTAGACTCCAACCTTGGATCTTAGCTAACAAATGGGTTCTTTGCATTCCAAAGGCCACAAGGCCCTCATTATTTATTGTTGTGTCCTCAAGTATCATACCCATTGAGAGAATGATAGATGGGGCTGTGTTACCAAGTGAGTGTTCCAGTATTGTGAATGACACCTGGACCTTCATGCAACCAGCAACACTGTCGGAGTAGCGCTGGTTTAGGAAACTAGTCACTTACCCTTCCCCCCAGGGCTCTTCTTGGAGTAAGGTGACTTGACTTAATTGGTTTCGAGTCCCCAGTGATCTGACTGTTTTGGGGGTTTTTTAATGTCCATAATTCACAACATAATACATTGTATGGTACATAGTAAGAACTTCATGAATGCTTGTTCATTGATTGACTGATCCTCTTTGGCTATCAATGTACCTTGCTAGTGTGCTGACCCTTAAGCAAAATCAGCCAGGTTTCCAGGTGATGTCTTTGTTATTTCTGAGGTTTTGTCTGCCCATGGTTAAGCTGAGATAATGGCTCAGAGTCATGGCCAATAAGTCCACCATCTGAGAAAAGTTTAGAGTCAACAAAGAGTCTCTATGGAAGAAACACTGGAGAGGAATTGTCCAGATATAGAAGTGAGGGATTGGGGAGAATTATAGGAAAAGGATCACAACATGTGGTATAAGATATAAACTAGGAGGGTGCAAGAATTTGGACCAGGGTACAAGGCAGCTCTGATAGGGAATGAACCTAGCAAGATGTAGACATCTAATATTAAGCAACTCTAGCCAGTCTCTCTCCTCCTCCTCCTTCGTCTTCTCTCTCTCTCTCTCCCTCCCTCCCTCTCTCTCTCCCTCCCTCTTTCTCTCTCTCTCTTTCTCTCTCTCTCTCCCTCTCCCTCTCTCTCTCTCCCTCTCCCTCTCTCTCTCTCCCTCTGCCTCTCTCTCTCTCTCCCTCTCCCTCTCCCTCTCTCTCTC
>CM053770.1:1997328-2022328 GCA_028658325.1 Potorous gilbertii | reverse complement strand
CCTCATGGCATGAAGGTGATGCTGGGCTTTTCCCAGGTGCCAAAAAGCTGGAAAGACCACAGGTAGAATCTAGCCTTCCATCCAAGATGCAGCCGATGTCCACAGAGATTGTTGTAAGATTTATATCTGCCCAATTGAAGAGGGGCTGCCTCAGTGAATGGTAGATGCACCTGGAGAAACACGTGTCCAAGGATGGCTCCACCTACGAAATTGCACTTGCTCCTTCTTCCACTCATGCACTCTCTGAGGTTTGGCCCTACCTCACCCAGAGGGCCTTCCCCACCCACAGTATTCTGCCCACAACTTTTAAGCCTGTGCTCCCTACCTGGTAAGTACATTCATTAATCACTCACATACTGATCTGGGATGGTTCATACGTTGTTGTCCTCTGTTCTGGCTCATCTCTTGTATCTGGCCTCCTACCTAGACTGGGGGGTCCCTGAGTGCAGAGATGTACCCCTGCTCCCCTTCACATCTCCCTTAGCACCTGGCCAATGGTTCCTCTCCAGCAGGCCTTCAGTAAATGTGAAGTGGGGCCAACGTGCCCTTGGGTGCAGAGTCAGAGCACCGGAATTTGAGCCTACGCCTCTCCATCACCTTGGTCAAGTCACCTCAAGTCTGGGCCTAATAGAACAGAAAAAAATAGAGTAGGTGGTCTCCAGGGTCCCTCCAGTGGTGAGAGTCCAGATAATAAACCTTGCATCTGGGACTAGGTCCGAAAACCGACAGGGAAGGTAAGCCAGGTAAAGATTCCCCCTCTCCCACTCAATTAAGACACTGGAGACAACCTGAGCTTTGCCTCTTGTCTGCTTCTAGACCAAAAGCCCAAAGCTTCCAAGACACAGGATTGTCCATGAGACCATAACACACTTCCTCTAAGGAGTAGAAGCCTCCTGGCAGAGAGAATGCCCTCCCCACTCCCCGGAGCAGACAGGACATCAAGGCTAGTGGGCTGTCTTAACCATGCCCAAACTGGGGCTCCCTGGTTCAGTCCCACCTGGTCAGACTGACATCTGCAAAAGTATCAAGTCTTCACTGAACTGGGGGTCTCAGGGCTTAGCTAGAACCCACAAAACCGAGAGAAGGATGTCCTTAGATGGGCAGACATTCTCCTCTGGAGGGAGCAGCCCAGAAATGATGTCATTCCAGGCCCCAGACAAAGACTCAGGAGCAAAGTACATCCTCATAGGCCTCCAATTGCTTTTTTTCTCTCTCAAAAAGCATTTGTGGAATTGCTAGGAAAAATGTCAGGCAGCAAGCTATGAATATTTCTTATTGATTTTCTCCTTTGTCAGAGAAGGATGCATGAATGCTTTCTCTAACCCCAGTTGAAAGACTGGAAGCCAATCTCAGTCACAGGGTCTAGGATGTGGAAGGGGCAGGAACTCAGAAGCCAACATTCTGCCACTCACACATCCTAGAGTAATTAGGTCTGACTTCTCCTGAAGATATCATGGGTGAACATGGCCTCCACTGCCTACCAAGCCAAGTCATACTCCTTTCTCTGCATTCAAGGCCATTACCCAGCGTTATCTCATACTGCTCCCCTTGACATCCTCCACACACACTCCATATTCTCCCACATCCACACATTGGCTCACACTTCTCTGTGCCTGGCTGCCCTTCCCGGTTTACCTTTTGAATTCGTCCTCCTCCATACAATCCCTCCCCTCACTCTGTTTCCATATTTGTGATCTTTCACTGTGTTCTTTCATTGGAATTGGTCACCTTCGGGAAGGACAGAGGAAAAAAGCCTTGTGAACTCCTTGGAAAGGAAAAGCCAGCCAGAAACAAGTGACTATCTAGACTCCAAGACACACTGCAAGAAAGCAAGCTCAATATTTGGACATGTCCTTGAACACAAGGCACTTACTCAAAAAGTGGTTCCCCAACAAGGACTTCTCAGAAATACTGCTCAGAAGATTACTGGAGACCTCTGGGCAGATCCACGTTTACAGGAAGACTTGGACAGAAATGACACGGGGAACAAGGAAAGGATGGGCTGTCACCTGCACCAGGGGAAGGCCCACAATCACTAAACTGAAGATAATCAAGGTATCCGACCCAACCAAACCTAAAAGTCATTTACAAAGGACCTCATAGAGATCTGCAGCTGTGCTGGCTGCTAAATAAAAGCCCCAAATGGGTCATGCCCTCAGGGTGCTTCTACTCTTCGGGGGGGGGGAGGGGTAGAAATACAGTAAGGAAACAGACAAGGAGGTCTATACATCACAAAGTAGGGAGCCAAAAAACTATTAACATCTCAAAGGAAGAGAAAAGATTTCTCCAAAGGGGAACATGAGCCGATCTCCTTGTACCCTGCCCACCCCTGTCCTGTGGCACTTCAGCCCCTGGGCTCCATCATCTCATTCCTGGACTACCACAACAGCCTGAAGGTTGGTCTCCCTCCCTCAAGTCATTCCCCACTGCTGCTCATGAACTTTTCAACTGCCAAAGTGACCTTTCTAAAGCCAATTCTGACAGCATCACTGCCCCCCAATAAACGCCAGCAACTCCCTGTAAGCTCAACCATACAGTAAAACCCCCTTCTTGGCATCCAGAGCCCTTGGGAGTCCCTTCCCACCTTTCCAGTCTTCTTACTCCTTGTTCTCTTCCACAGAAGCTGAGATCCAGGCTCATTAGTCTCACTTCTCTTTTTCCTAATCTCGGCCTTGTAGCTGCCCTGGGTTCCTTCAGACTCCAGGTAAAATCCCACCTCCCACAAAAAGCCTTTTCCTACATTGTTTGAGGCTAGGGCCTTTCCTCTAAGATTGTCTCCAGTTTATCTTGTCTGAGGCAGCTGGTGGGCATGGTGGATACTACTTTTGTTTGTGGTGGTGGCCTTTTGTTCTCAGAGACCCAGTGGACAGAGTGTCAGGTTGGAGTCAGGAAGACTCATTTTCCTTAGTTCCAATCCAGCCTCACACCCTTATTAGCTGTGTGACCCTAAGAAAGTCACTTCACCCTGTTTCCTTCAGTTTCCTCATCTGTAAAATGAGCTGGAGAAAGAAATGGCAAACCACTCCAGTATCTTTGTCAAGGAAATACCAAATGGGGTCATGAAGAGTTGGCCATGAGTGAAAGAACTGAACAATCACAACACATTTATGACGACATTCTAACATCCCCAGTCTTTGGACAGCCTCTCAGAGTCCACTAACAAAGTGATTTCTTCTCTGCACCTGGGAAAACCTTCAACCAGGGTTCCCAATTGACTCATGAATCCCAGTAGACTCCTAAGAGCACCTAGGGAAATGTCCTTAATCAAAAGGGCAACTGGGGCAGCTGAGAAATCAGTCCTGTGTTTGTGTCATTAAAAGAAAAGCTCAAGTGACAGTCAATGATTTGGAGAATCTGGGCATGTCAATAAGAGGCTTGGGAACATTCATAAAATGGGGGAGAAAATATTATCTTCCCAAATACGTCTCAAAAGACTGACTCTGAGCACCAGCCAGATGCCACCCCAAAACCTTGGAAACACTTGGAAGAAATCTGACGGGGAAGCCCAAGTTTCTAAGACATTGCCCCAAGAAAGGCATGGATTCTGAAGCACAGCTTTCTCTCTGGCAAGCTCAGTAAGTGTCCTTGGGTGCCACCACAGGGCCATTCTCTTTCTGGGTCTTGTCATCCACAATATATAAAGGAGACATGCCATAATTGTTACCATTGATGGAACCTGTTACAGACATTGTTTTATTGGAGCTTGGCCCAGGCAGGAAGGGCCCCCACATAACATCCCCCACATTGATGAATGAGAACACAGAAACTCCTCAAAGCCAAGCAACTTGTCCAGGGGAATGCGCCCAAACTCTATTGACCTCATTTAACAAGTAGGGAAACTGAGGTTCAGAAGGATTAAAGGACTTGCTTAGCGTCATACTACAGGTATTGATATCATCATTTTACAAATGAGGAAATTCCTGGAATGTCATATGTGCTTGAACTATGTTCATTGGATTGGATTATGCACCCTGATTCCCACCTCTGGAGCTCCTGAAAGCCGTCCCTAACCTCCATTCTAGCCTGGTCCAAAGAACAAAACAGAGAGTAGAGATCGTCTAACGGAGAGGGCTGGGGTGATGGTGAGTCTCACATTCCTGGGAGTTGTTGTATCAGCCCTGATGAAAGTAATGGTCCCAACCTCACAGTCCCAGGGCCCTGTCCTGTTAGAGCCCTTTCCTGAGGCCAGGCTGTGCAGAGAACTGATGGGATGGGTCTCAGCTGGGGGGCATCCTCCACCCTAGGAATAAAGGTTACTGTTGCATGTAACTATGTCTAATGGCAATCTTGGGTCCAGGAATGCTTACCTAAGCAGGCCTTGCCTTGGGGTCCCCAGAAGGTGCCAGGCTGAGCCCAGGGCCTCTTTGGTACCACTCACTTCCAGCTGCTATGTTTGAGTCAATGTTTTCAGTTCCGCAGCTCTCTCCCACCATTCAGCAGCACATCTGCCTTGTAGGACCTCCCTTCTGCTGCCTCTACTTTGAAGAGAGCCCCAGGGCAAAGTGCCTGGTACCACAGATCACCAAATGTCAGTCCAATTCACTAGCCATAAAGAAAGGAAAAGCAAAAATGTTGCTCCTTCTCCAGGTTAGAAGGGGTGGGCAGAGGTGAGGGTGGCCAGGAACCATGAGGTCCCAGGAGATAGTGCCTGCTCCATAACAGGACCAAAGGTAGAGGCATGAGAGCTAGATGAGGCCAGCTCCTCCACCCTGAAGGAGGAGGGAGGCAGCCCTACTGCCCCTACCCTGGGAGGACACTTGGTCCTGCTAGCAGGATCACAAGGTTCCACTGCAATTGTCATTCAGGCACTCTCTTCAAAGACCTTTAAACCAGGCTCTATTATTTTTCTGACAAGAGGGCTTATTTGCCAAGTTAGGAACCCACATGGAGGATCTTCTTTATTGCTCTAAGATCAAGAAAGCAAAGAGCAAACCCAACTTGGCACCTGGGGAAGCGATTTTCCCCAAGATCCTCTGACAAAATGAAAGGAAGCTTCCACCGCTGTGCCCCAGGATCCATCTGGGGATGAATTTGGGCTGGAAAGCAAATGTCTGTAGAATGAAAATTCCTGCTGCTGCCTGTTATAGAATGTAGAAATTACCTCTAACAGTCCCATGGTCCTTCCTGTTTTGGGGGCTCACCTTACCCTCTCCATGTCTGGCAGCCTGAGTTTTTGACCAAGGACAGGACACCCCATCGAGGCACAGGGTGGCTTTATGTCAACTCTCCCACCTATAGCTAGAATGCAATCTTCCTCAATTGTCCAGTTTCCAAAAGCTTAAAACATTACTCTGAACTCTGTCAACCATGCTGAGGTGGGGAGGGTGCCATTATTGTACACCTAAGTATCCATAGAGAAAGCAAGGCAGCCAGCCCTCCACTGGAAAACCGTCAACAGCTGCTGCTGCCTAGTGAACAGGGTATCCGCTCCAGGGCCCAGGCTCAAGACTCCTAGGACCGGACTTGTTCCTTCCTTTTCTGCATTCCTCAGTCAAAGGCTTCACAATCCCTAGCTTCTCCTGGATGCCCTGCTGCCTGACCTCTGCCCTCCTCCTCATTACTCTTCTCTCTTTACCTTCGAGTGTGCTGACTCTCATACCTGAGACTCTTCAGCCCAGCATGATCCACTGTCCATTTCCTTCAGCTAAAGCCTCTCCCTTTCTTCCCTAAGGGCTCACTCTACTCATGTTCACCTTCACCAGAAAACCTTCCCTCTGCCTTCTTCATAAAAGACAACTACGCGGTACGGTGGATAGAGCACCAGTGTAGGAGTCAGGAGGACCTGAGTTCAAATCTCACCTCAGACACTTGACACTCACTTAACCCTAATTACCTCATCCTGATGAATATCTGGTCACTGGATTCAGATGGCTCTGGAGGAGAAGTGAGGCTGGTGACCTGCACAGCCCTCCCTCACTCAAAGCAAAGTCAAGTGCAAGTCGTGTCATTACTTCTCTGATGGCATGGTCTTCTTCGGCAACAAAGGATGAACACACCCAATCACACACACACACGCCTCAAAGTCATTTCCTTGGACTTCTCCCTCTCGCAAACCCTTCTCAACATCAGTGCAGGAGGTCTTGCACAAACTAGGAATGAGAGTCTTGGGTGTGAATCCTCCTTCCTCTTTCTCTGGGAAGTCACCAAATGATTTGCTTCTGGAAAGGGTGAGACCTGACTTCACCGCGGATGTTCCTCTCTTGCTTGCCAGTCCGGTGATAGCAATCAAACCGCTTTCCCAACCACTGTTCCCTTAGATGGGCTGTCGTCCAGACAGAGTGAAGCTTCTTGAGGACAGGGACTGTTTCACCATTGCCTTCGTATCTCCTCATCGGTCCCTGTCACACAGCAGGTGCTCAATACACATGATTTCATTCATTTGGGAAGAGGAAGGCAGAAGGGTCCTTGTGTCAGTTTGAGAAACACTATGACAGCCAAGCACATGGGCAGGAGGGCTGTGGCCAGCCGAACAGAGTCAGCCCCACATTTGGGGAGATCGGAAGACAAAGGTGGAGGTAGCCTACTGCCAGGGTCTTCACGTGTGGTGTTCCTCGTGGTCCTCACAGCATTCCTCTGAGGGATGGAGGGTACATCTGAATGCCCCTATTTTATAGAAGAATAAACTGAGGCTGATTTGCCCAGTCACAAGACTGGCAAGTTCTTGAAACGTGATTTGAACCCAGGTCTTCCTGACTCCAAATCCAGATCTTAAACTACACTACTATGCTTCTCTCAGCACCTAGTAACCTAATCTGACTACAGCCATGGGCTCCAAAGACCATATATTTGGAGCTGGTCCAACGCTATGGAGTCCAACCACCCAGGAGCCCCACAGAGCCAGCAGGCTCTGTGATTAGGAGCTGTTCTACCAGTATCTTGATTGTCTAAGGGCAGCTTTTCCCTACTGCCTAGTCTTGCAAATAAGCCCCCTCCCCATGACTTGCTGCAGAAATAAGAGTCTAGGATTGACCCTGAGTCCAACTCCGAACTCCTTCACCTTCCTAAATGAAATTCTTCACTGCAGTATTTACCTCTAGGTATTTCTCATGACAACTTGACAGTCACATGGGAGGCAAACAGCATAGTCAGCCAGCACCCCATGGACCTGCACAGAAGCAGCTCGTTGGATCTCTGGCCCTTAGCTTCGTACTACCCTAGCATTTAGCATGGACTTAAAGTGTTGTCCTGAATTGAATAATCCATGTGAAAAGCATCAGGAATCTTAAAACCCAAAATGACTATGAGGAGAGGGAACAATGAAGGCTGAGGATGAGGCAGGATGTAGGAGAAGCAACCCCCTCAGATTACTCAAAGGCCTGAATGAAAGGCACGGTGCTAAATGTTGGTGAACAGACAGACAGACAAGCAAGGATGAAGAAGGGCAGGGAGAGATACAGGAGGAACAGAAAGAAAAAAAGGATTGGAGGGAGGAAGGATCCAGAACCCAATCGTAATCGTCCAAGTCCTCCCTGTCACTCAAAATAAACCCACTCCTCCACATTTCTCATCAGGCTGTCAACCCCTTTAGTGTGCAACCTCCCATGGGTCATGACCAGGAAGTGAGGACAGTGATCCCTGATTAGCAAGTACAGAATAAAGGTGTACTGAATTTTCTAACGAAATACATGCCATGATCATGCCAAGGTGTCCACTGTTTCTTACTCTCATCAAAATGACTCCACAAACTGGATGGATCTCTTCCGGTGAATGCATGGTAGGGTGTGGGCAGCCATGGACAGGTGGCTACCTGCGCCATAGGAAGGAACACCACTAGTGGTCAGATTATGCATCTGGATACAGAAATACTGGAGGGTTGAGATCAATTTTCAAAAATGCTTTGGATTGAAGACTGTGATTTTGTAATTTACATATATATACAAACATGCTATGTGTTTACATGCATACATGCACACACAGGGTGTTACCAGAGTCTCGGTGCAGCTTTAAACTTTAATGGCTATTCCCACTTCCATTTATGAACTACCAAGTAACCTTGGGTCACTCATGTGCCCTCCCAGGTTGGAGTCTTCAGTCTGTGAAACAAAGACCCACGAAATTGGGAGCTCTTTGGAGGCAGCAAATGTCTTATATTTGTCTCTGGCTCCCTTGTCTGAGGCTGAATTTAAAGTCAGGTCTTCCTGGCTCTGGCCCTGACCTCTATCCACTGTCCCAGCCCTGAATCCATCATGGAATTGGATGACAGCCTCACTAACAGGAAAACAGAGATCTGGGTTCAGATCCTGCATAGTGGGTCAGGACCCACTAGGACTATGCATGTGCAACCTTGGGCAGGCAACTGCACCTCTTCAGGCTTCTGCTTTCTCTTTAACTTGGATCTGCAAACTTGGTTATTTTTTAAATATTTTATCAAAAGATTTCAACCTTCTCAAACTCTTTTGCAATCTAATGTATTTTATTTGATGCATCTAAACCCTGCTTATGAGGAGGGGGTCCAAAGGCCCATTGGACAGCTACCTGGTCAAGGAGTCCAAAGCATAGGAAAGGTGAAGAGCCCCAGAACTCCATGATGCCTGTGGAATCTCCCAGCTCTGGATCCTGAGATCTAGTCTTTGGCTCGATCTCACTTGGGCTTATTGGAAAGATGGGCCTTGACGGCCATCTTGACTGGCCCCTGGTCCACAGAGCTGCTGTTGAGCTAAAGAAAAACAAAAATGTTCTGCTTCTGACAGTCACTGTCATGGCCCATAGAAGCATTCTCGTTAAACTCGCTCCCATAAACCAGGTGCTCGCTGTATCATATAATTTACTCATTACAATCCATTCTGCACCTTCTGGGTGTTCACAGCATATTCCTTACTTCATCTCCCTGATGATACTGCCAGCTCAGTAACTCAGGGCTCATTTCCAAGATAAGGAAAACAAGGTTCAGGGATTTTAAGAGACTTTGAGTGATTATTTAGGGTTGCCATCAACTGAGGGACTAAGGACTAAGGGAAGGGTTAGAGGCCAGGCCCAGCTCATGGCTCTTTCCTGCCCAAGCCAGTGGAACCATCAGAGCTATTGGAGAACCTCACAAATGAAGCAAGATGTTTCCTGTTTGCCTAAAAGCAAGACATTCTTGGAGGAGCTATCATGTGGACAGGGCAAGGACTCGGATCCTAGTTCTACCCTTGGCCTGCCATGATACCAGGGACAGTTCGCTTCAGTGACCACTTAACAGTTCCTCAGGTCTGCAATGGGCAAAACCGATTTCAAGTTTTTCCACTGCATTATTTTGATATTCATCACCAATTATAGAAGGCTACCACCTTGGTGTCTAAAACAGCAGGTGTTGTCCAACAGCAACTGATCTTAGGGAAGGTTGGGGGACAGCTCAACTTAAAATCATGGCCATGCCAAAGGAAACCAAGGAACAGAAAAGGCTGCATGCAAACCTGCTCTCTCATTCCAGAATCTGCTCAGTCCTCATCTCCGAATCTGGTCTCAGGTCCTCTTATCTTCATCTACTTGTTTGATCCCCATCATCTGCCCCCATTTTTGAGACCAGCACTGCTTTCTGCCTCTGCCCCTGTCTCAGTGCCTTGTCTCCCAGACAATAATTCTTGGGCTCTCCATGACCAATAATTAGTCAGAGTCCAACCATAACCATTCAACTACCACTATCAAATCCTAGAAGACTTTCAAGTCTAGTGTGTCTTAAGTCCAGCCCTTATACCAAGCCCCATGTGAAGACATGAGGAAAAGGAGATTTAGTAAGTCACTAAATTTCTGTACCTCAGTTTCCCAAATGATGAAATGAAGATGATGGCTTACATGTCCTCTGGTAGAACCTTCCAGCTCAGGCTTCCTAAAATCCCAGCACACAGAGTGAAACAATGAGCTACCTCATCATGAAGGGCCAATGGAAATTGTGGTGCTCCAGGGGCCAAAGCAATCACTATTTGTTTCTACTTCTTCCTTTAATTGAAAAATGTGATTTCTCCTAATTTCTTTTTGCAAAGGTTTGACTTCAATTCCATGGAGACATCATCAGGGGCAGGTGACTTAGGTGAGACTTAGGAACTCCCAGACACTGGGTTTTGAAATGACTAGATAGATGATGACTATACATTCTGTTGCCAATGACCAATTGACCAAGTGATTTCTCCAAAGGATGTCATCGAGGGCAGTTAGCCCTGATTCAACCTCTACTCTGTGTTCCATGCTGTTCAGAGAAAGCAGAATATCGTTATCCAACACTTGTAGCAACTGGGACACAGAGATTAGGCTGTGAATGTAAGGGTCAGACCTCAACCAGTAAAGTCATCATCCATTGCCCAATCTTATGGTGATAGAATGGCAGATGCAGAACTGGAGTGAACAGAGAGGTGACCTCGGTTATAAAGCCATGTCACCTCTGTGGGCCCCAATCTTCTCAACTGTAAGTAATTCTCCGAGAAAGACCCTACCTGGCTCTGGCATTAAATGATTTTATGAACAATTAGATTTTGAAAGTGGAAGATGTTGGTCCTGTTTATTCCATTCAACCAGATGGGGACAATGCCATTGGTGATTGCATAGGTAGATCATCAGATCACCAACAAATTCTGCTCCTGGGAGCCCAGTCAGAAATAAGGCTCCTCAGGGTAGGGGCAGTAGACAGAAGGATGAGCATCCTATATAGCCCCAGCCCTGCCCTTCACGGGACAGGACAGCTTCACATCTAACGTCCATAAACTGTAACCCTCAGGAGGTTACTCAACATCTCAAGCAGGAATTGTTATATGCCCATCTGGCAAGAGCTAAGACTTGTGATTTGCTAAAGAATTCATAATAATAGGAGTAGTTTCTCACAATACTTTAATTTACAAGTTGGATGCCATGATAATCAGACTACCCAAGAGACACTTGACAGAGTTAGAAGAAGTAATTGCAATATTCGTTTTGAGGAGCAAAAGATTCAGACTATCAAGGCAAATGATGAAAAAAGGAATTAAGGGGAAAGTACTACCAGACCTCAAACTATACTATAAAGTATCAATCATCAAAACCCTTTGGGAGTGATTAAAAATTGGAAAAGCAGATTAATGCAACAGACTAGACAAGGAAGGGTCAAATATAAGTTAGATCAACAATGCAGTGTTCAACAAACCCTAAAACACAAAGTAACAAGGAAGGAAAATTTAATAAGAAACTACTGGGAAAACTAGAAGACAGCATGGCAGAAATTAAACTTAGATCAACATCTGATACCATACTCCACAAAAAATTCAAAATGAATATGTGACTTGAATGTTAAGATCATACCATAATTTTTTTTAAGGAAAAGTATATTCTATATCACAGGGCTGCTAGGAGATATAGTGAAGAGAGTGCTAGGCTTGAAATCAGTAAGACTCATCTTCCTGAGTTCAAATCAGTTTGCCTCATTTTTTCATCTATAAAATCATCTGGAGAAAGAAATGGCAAATCACCCCAGTAACTGTGTAACTAGTGACCAAATTGCCAACATTTTCTGGATTACAGAGTAAGCAAGGGAATTCCAGAAAAATATCTACTCCTGATTCATTAACTACACTAAAGTCTTTGACTGTGTGGATCACAACAAAATATGGCAAGTCCTCAAAAAGATGAGAGAATCAGTTCATCTTATTTGTCTTTTGAAGAATCCATTTGTGGATCAATAAGCAACAGTTAGAACCTAACACAGAACAAGAGAATGGCTTCAGATTGGAAAAAGCATGACAAGGCTGTATACTGTTACCTCATTTATTTAACTTGTGTGCAGAATATCTTATGCAAAATGAGAGGTTGGAAGTTGGAATTAAGACTGCTGGGAGAAATATCAACAATCTCAGATAGACAGACAACACCACTCTGATGGCAGAAGGAGAATTAAGAAGCTTCTTGGTGAGGATAAAAGAGGAGAATCTAAAAGCTGGCTTGAAGCTTCTGAAACAAAGATCTTGGCAACTGTTCTCATTACTTCCTGGCAAACAGAGGGAGAAGAAGTGGAAGCAGTGTCCTATTTCACATTCTTGGGCTCAAAGGTCAGTGCAGATGGCAGCTGCAGTCATGAAATGACAAGACATTTGTAAAGAAAGCTATGACAAATCTGTACAGCAGACTAAAAAGCAAAGACATTGTGTTGCTGACGAAGGTTCACAGAGTCAAAGCTATGTCAATAAACGACTGTGAGAGTTGGACTATAAGGAAAGCCAAGGGCCAAAGAATAAATGCTTTCCAACTGTGGCACTGGAGAGGACTTCTGAGAATCTCTTGGACGTCCAGGAGAACAAATCATCCAACACTTAAAGAAATTAATTGAAATGTTTAATTGGAAGGTTACATGCTGAAGCTGAAGCTTAAGTACTTCAGCCACATAATGAGAAGATGAGACTTATTGGAAAAGAGTCTGCTGTTGAGAATGATTGAAGGCAAAAGGAAAACGGGACAACAGAGGATGAGGTGGATAGAGAGTGACACAGAAACAATGACCATGAACTCAGAAAGACTTCAGGAGATAGTGGGGGATAGAAGGTCTTGGTGTGCTATGGCCCATGGGGTCATGAAGAATGAGACATGACTGGATGACTTTTACAGCCACAGGTAGGGGGTGGATTTATTACTAAATAAGGGGTAGAGTAAATTACAAATAAGAAAATAGCCATGACTATTAATAAATTACATGAATTTGAAAAGATTTTACATAAACAAAAATAATGTGTCAAGGATAAGGAGGAAAGTAGTCAACTGGAGAAAATCTTTGTATTAAACATCTCTGATGAGGGTTTGACATCCAAAATAAATAGACAACTAAAAGAAGTAGCTAAGACCAAAACCCATTCCTCAATAGAAAAATTTTCAAAGGATGTGAAGAATTAGTTATTTCTTTTTAAAAACTGCAACCTATAAACAGTCATATGAAAGAATACTTCAAATCACAAGTAAGAAAAATGCAAATTAAAACAACTGCAAGATTTTACATGACATTCATCAACCTGACAACAGAGACAAAAGCGGGAATGATCAATGCTGAAGGGCCTGTGGAAACACAGCGCACTAATACAGTGTTAGTTGAGCTGTGAATGGGTACAACTATTCTGGAAAATAATTAGGAAGTATTCAAAGTGACTAAAATTTCCAGACTCTCTGACCAGAGATTTGCTGCTAGGCATATACACCAAAGAAGTCATTGACAAAAAAAAGAAGACTCCATATGCACCATTTTTTAGAATTTGCCAGTCTTCATGGTAACAAAAAACTGGAAACAAAGGAGATGCCCACCATTTGGTGAATGGCTACACCAATTATGGTACACAATGGTAATGGAATGTTATAGAACTGCAGGGAGTAAGAAGTAGCAGTAATAAAGCATAGCATGAGTGGATGCCAAGTGAAGTAGAACCAAGAAAACAACATACAGAATGACTATAAAAATGTAAATGAGAAAAATAACCCCCCACAATCAAATTGGAATGCTGTGGAATTATAAAGGACAGGTTTAACCTCAAAAGAGAGATCTGGAGAAACACCTTTCCCTGCCTCTTTTTCAAAAGCTGGGGCTGTCTGGATGAGGCTTTACATGTGTCATTTTTTCATGTGCTCATGGTTTTGCTGAAATTTTCTCTTCTTTTCTAAAAAGGTATTTATTTTAAAAGATTGCTCTCTTGGAGGGGAAAGGGGAAGGGACCAAAAGGGAGATCTAGGGTTGTAAATAAATATCTTTTCTTTTCCAAATATAGCTCCAGGTTCCTAGTGTAGTATTATGTAGTGACACCCAACAAAGAGAATGAATGCTGCCAGCATGCATCATCACTTTGATGTATCATGCAAGAGAGAGTCCCTTTAAAAAAAATGCTGATACCAGTGTGAAATACCATAGCCCCACAAATGGGTCACCATTCTTGAAATGTGATCCTACAGAGGAAATTGTCCCCAGTCTGTTGTCCCTCACCTCTGACCTCTGACTCCCATGCAACCTAATAGGAAACTTTCTAGGGCATACCACTACCGGACACTAGGATCTAGAGCTAAGGGTTGGGGGTGGCCTTGAAGACCATCAAAGATCCTGAAAGAGAATGAGGATGGACTTTGAATAAGAGTTAGCATTTATATAGTGCTTTAAGATTGGCAAAGCACTATACCCTTTGACCCAGCAACATCACTTCTAGAACTATGTCCTCATAGAAATCACAAAAATGGGAAAGGGTCCCACATGTACAAAAATATTTACAGAAGCTCTTTTTGTGGTGACAAAGAACTGAAACCAGAGGGGTTGCCCATCATTTGGCTGAACAAGTTGTGGTATATGAATGTAATGGAATACTATTGTGCTATAAGAAATGATGAACACGCAGACTTCAGAGAGGCCTGGAAAGACTTATATGAACTGATGCTGAGTAAAAGGAGCAGAACTAGGAGACCTTTGTACATAGTAACAGCCACAGGGTTTGAAGACTGTTTCTGATAAACGCAGCCCTTCACAGCAATGCAAAGATCTAAAATATTCCCAAAGGAGTCTTGAGGCAAAATGCCATCCACATCTAGAGAAAGAACTATGAAATTGGAACACAAAATGAAGCAGACGGTTTTGTCTTGTGTTATGTTTTGGTTTGGTTTGTTTTTTTCTCATGGTTTCATTTTAATTCCTCTATGCAAGATGACTAATGTGAAAATTTGCTTAATAAGAATGTATGTATAGAAACCATATAAGATTGCATACTTTCTCAGGGAGAGAGGGAGGAGCGGAGAAAATCTAAAACTAATGAAAGTGATTGTAGAAAGCTGAAAACAAATAAATTAATAAAAAAGGGGGAAAAGATTGTGAAAGCACTGTACATATACCTCTCTTGATCCTCCCAAGAACTATGTGAAATAGATGCTATTATTTTATCCATTTTGCGTATATGGAAACAGTCTGAGATATTTGCCCGAGATCACACAGCTAGTGAGTCCATGAGACAGGATTCAAATCTCCTGGCTCCAAGTCCAGCACTCTAGCTGCTGCACTGCCTGGCTGTCTCTGAATGTTTGCTGGCTTCTCATGTGGACATGGAATCACCACATTTAGTTCTAGCAGACAATGTGTGATAAGAGTTTTGTAAGCCTTAGGGAACTACATACAGGAAGCCAGAACAAAGACAGGGTGACCAGGCTTTGTCCAGAGAAATCAGCCCTTGGAAGGGGATGCTTCTGGAGAGGTGCTCCCTTCAGGGAGAGTGGCACAGTGCCCCAGCCATGGCAGTTTCGAAAGCACCACCTCCATCCTTTATACTTCATAGGCCTCAACTTGCTCTACCTGAGGTTCTATTACCATAGAAACTTCCCCTTTTTAGAACTACTTCTCACTGTCCCCTGATCCCTGCTGGGTTCTCTAGGGGAAAGACCAGTCCATCTGCCGGCACATGTCCACCCCTACTGGGACTGGTCTCTGAAGCACTACTGACTCAATGCCACCTCAGAGTAGCCTGGGCACCATCACTGATGGCACCTCCAACTTTTTGCACCAGGTCAAAATATTCCTACTCCCAGTGAGGGTTTGGGGTCCAAATACCAACAACCATTATTGTGTAGCAATATATACATATTGTATTTACTGCTGACCTCAATAAACTGAAAACTTGTCATAAGTTTCACTCTAATCCCCAAAACAGGTATTTATTCCTGGTCAAAGTGAATAAATATATTGTTATTTGTATAGCAGTTCAGATCTATAGACGGAGTAGTAAATCATTTCAAAACGTCGTTTCTTTACTTGGTATTGACAAGTTGAAAGGGAATATCTATAAGAAGAGAAAGCTTGAGGAATTCTCCCTAGGCAGGAATGGCACCAGATAAGGCCCTACAGAATGCGCAGCACAGGGACTGGCACATTTGATCAGCCATATCAATCATGTCCAACTCTTTGGGACCCCATTTGAGATTTTCTTGGCAAAGATATTAGAGTGATTTGCCATTTCCTTCTCCATCTCATTTACAATTGAGGAAACTGAGACATATAGGGCTGAATTGTCCAGGATCACATGGCCAATGTCTGAGTACATATTTGAACTCAGGTCTTCCTGATTCCAGACCCAGCATTCTATACATTTGGCCACGTAACTGGCACGTCGTGGGCTCTTAGCAAAAACTTGTTTGTTGATTCACTAGATGGTTCCATTTTATTGTTATCAAGACTTCTACACTGTTAAGGTTCCAGGAGATTTGGAACCAAAGTCTTCCTCCATCAATGATGAAACGCCCACAGCTGGAGAACTGGAATGTTCAGTGCCCCCACTGATTTCCTCAGTGACCAAGACAGAAGATTGGATTGACCCTGTCACTGGAACCATCCAGTCTGCTGGCAACAGAGGGTACCATGGCCCTCAAGCAGAGGAACAAAAGGTAGAGGTGATCAAGAGAGAAGGCTTTTCTTTGAAAGAGTGCTTTTAGTCAAATCCAGGTTCAGTCTCTAGGGTTCAATCTCCTCCTCTATAAAATGAGGGGACAGATTATATAGGTCCTAGTCCCCTTCAGTTTTATGTCAATAATCCTATGACCCTATGAGCCATCTACACAGGCATCAGCACCAACATAATACCCCCTAATGAAAGAGTGGCCAAACTACTTTGGTGTATGTGTGAGGGGCAGGGAACAGGGACACACATTTTACACTGTTGGCAATGACCAGGCGAGCACAAGAGACAGGACCTGGAAAGTTGTAAGTCAGGAAAGCTTAAGGTCAAGTTATCAAAAGCAGCTCCAAAAAGCATCAAGTTCAGGAGGCAGACCAACATTCATCAAATTCAAGATCAGTCCCAATAGTCATATATTTCCTCGAGAGATCCTCTGGAAAAAAATGCACTGGAGATCAATGTCTTTCCAGAGGTCAGTGGTACAAACTGTGATCCCACAGGAGTCAGGCCAAGTGTTGTGTACAGTAATTGTCTTTTCCAGATGGTAGGGACGAGCTTTAGTCTGCATTGATTTTGATCATAAACTAAAAGGAAACAAGAAGAAACAAGCAAGGCTTTGTATGATGGGGTCAGTCAGCTGGAGCTGCAAAAGAAAGTGGAAATTGGGTCAGGGAATGTGATCCATTCACATTTCCTGGGAAATAAATGTAGACCCTTGAAGACTTCCATCAAGAGCCAGCAGAAAATCTTGAAATGTAACCGTGGAAACTCCTGGTCAGCTTGGAGTTGGCAGGGGACCATTCCCTGGGATTTAAGGTTGACAGTAGGAATCTAGTCAAATGCATGGTCTTTCTAGGGCTCCCTCTACTCTGGATGCCATCAGAGTGGCTTATGAGTCAAGGGAAGGGAATGTCTATGCCTTTGTTATTGCATTTCATGTGTCTCTAGAATTCAAGATGAAAACTCAGTGAGGATCATCCTACAATCTTGGATCTTCACCATGCTGCCAACATTTGTAACTTTCAGAAGCAGATTTTCCAAGCATTATTCTTTTGATTTCCTTCACTTCTTCATGCCCTTCACAGCCCGCAGAGCTGACGGGATGTTAATGCAGCAGAACCACTCCATACCCTTTTTCAAGGCCAATTTTGCAATATGGGCAAAATGATTGGAAATGTCGTCCTGAAAAAGCTTAAGCCATCTGTCAGGGACTCCACAAAAAAGATCCATGCTGCTTCTCAGCCAAGGATGTGGATAAATTATGCCTGGCTGGAAATGTCCAGGCGTGGGGGTTACTATTTGAGTTTATTTGGACAAATTACACATTTTTTTATTGTTTATTGCCCCGGGAAGATCATCTTTTCCAATGCTAATAAGCCATAAGCCATGCTGATAGGAAAGAAGGCGAATGATAAGAAGCAACAAGAGTGACTGGGATGAAAAGGGCGGGAGCTGTCCCATCACCAGCCAAATGTACAGGCCCCCCAGAGTGTGTCTGGTGGCCCATTTACATTCACAGGCACACCCCTGTGAACAGTTCCTCTGAGCATTATAAAAATAACCCTGTTAATATTTCATGGCAAACTCCAAAAGTACTTGGAGAATATTTATTCATGAAACGTATTCGGTAAAATCTTCAAGAGTGGGAGGGTGGAGCTGCTGTGATTAAATTATAGAGCTGAGGATATGGCTCTTTGGAATAAGGGAAATGATTCACCCCTTTCTTCCTTAAAACATAAAAATATTACCATTCAACACAGCTAACAGTGAGTCCCACACATTAGGTAACGGAGGGGTCTTGTGCTGGCAAATGGCAGAGGGAAAGAAGTGAGTTCTCCTCCCAAAGCTCAGACAGGACTGGTTTGAGAGGCACCAAGGTGTTTCCTCACCCTTGCCTAGGGACAAAAGTAAATAAACCAAAGGTGCCAGCTTTTAGTTCGGGGCAAGATGGGCTCCCTATCCTGAAAGGTTCGGAAAGAGCTTGTGTAGACTATGCAGACAGTAAATGAAAAGGATTTGTTTTGTTTTGTCTTGTTTTTCTTAATCTCTGCATCTGTGTCCACATCCAAGACTCCGAGCTTGGCCTTCTGCCACCGCTTTGGACTGATGCCATTAGGAGAGCACCCTGGGAATTGATACAAACAAGAACACTGAAAGTGGGCACTTTCTGTGTCTCCTGATTTCTGCCATTTGTCTTCATCTGAGGTGCTGTCATGGTGGTTCAGTTGATTTTCCACTGAGCCACACTTGCTTAGAATGTTTAGAGAGGGAATGATGGGAAATGGAGACTCAGAGCATTCAAGAGGACCCAATTCAGAAAAATTCCCATCCAAGCTGCTCCTCTGGAGAAACATACAAATTTACAGAAGACCTCTCCACCATATTGCTACCTTGGAAAGCAAATTTTAAACAGTTAAAAATGATGCTGGATTCTGCAGTTCTCAGAGGGAGTGAGAAGCTGACCCACATCACCCCACCCACTGCAGTCCAGCCCAGCTGCCTGGAGTCCCAGAATCCAAACCACCATATTTCAGAATCAGAAAGGTCACAACAGCCACCTAGTGCACACTGCCCTTGCAAAGGACTCCTCCTCACCAACATACCAAGCAAGTGACCATTCAGTTTTTGCTTGAAGACCTCTGTGGAGTGAGAACCCACCATGTCCCAAAGGAAGCCAGTCTACTTTTGAATCATTCAGAAACCATCCCTCAAAATAAACCTCCCTTTGCCTCTTAGTCCCGCTTTATGGGACCAAAATGAGCATTAATACCAGCATGTACTTCATAAGGTTTTTGTGCAGGTCAAATGAGGTCATCATGTAAAGTGTTTCACAAACCTTAAAGAATATAGAAATGCTTGATGTTAGGTGTAGACTTTTTTTCTCATTCTTTGCAAACAGGGGAGTCTCCCCCACCCATGTCTTCTCTTCAGGCTAAGCCGGTGCAGGTTCCTTAACTGGTCCTGCAACCCATCACCAGCCGTGGGGAACTCATTTTCAGCATCCTTCCTAAAACGACCCTCTCAATGTTGCAGGACCAGTACAGAAAATGGCAGGAATTCACTTCCCTCTGTTCATGTGGTCCCTCTGTTTCTGCACATGCTCTCTTCCTGTTGTGGAAGATCACATTGACTTTCTTATCTGTCACTGTACACTAGAGATTCATGTCGAAGTAAGGTAAATTCACTAAGCCCCACCCTCCATGTCATGCTCAGATAATTCACGATCTCTTTATGCCTACACAGACATGAATTGCTAAACCCAAGTGCAGCACTCTCCATTTGTCCTAATGAAATTCCATCTTCCTCAGTTCAGTCCAATGTTCAAACCCACTAAGAGCTCTTTGGATCCTGTCTCTGTCCTCCAGGGTGTTAGTTGTCCATCCCACTCAGACTTATGTCATTTGAAAATGTGATAAGAATGACACCCATGCCCTGAGCCAAAAATTTGATCAAAATGTTAATTCTGAATCAAAGCCAGGTCCCTGGAGCACTCTATTAGAGACCGCCTTTCAAGATAAGGAATTCCTCTTTGTCTTCAGCCATTCAATCCTAATTAGTTCTCAGAGCATTAAGATCCCATTTACTCTGGAGGTGGGGAGGGGAAGGAGGACAGTTGGCCAGGGAAGTCTCTAAGATCTGGTTTTCTCTATGCTGCTTCACCTGGCTTTTCTGACTCATGTATCATCTAGTGACCAGACACCCCTGGATGTGTTGCTGTAATGACAAAAGTCCTTGAACTTCTCTGCAGATTTCAGGAAGCCTAGAGTGGCCCCTGGACTATGAGATCAAAGCTCTAGACCTCAGGAACCAAGCCCTTCACTTTACAGATTAGGAAACTGAGGCCCAGAGAGGCAGCTTGACCAATCTCTTATCTCTGCTCACACAGCTAGCCTCCGGGGTGTCATGACTCACTTAGATGATGGTGATGGTTCCTCACTGCTCTCTCTGCCTCAAGCCAGTGCCCACTTTAGTTCTGCCTCCAAGGTCAAAGGAATTTTTCTTAATCAGAGATCTGATCCTGGTCCTCCTCTGCTCAGAACATGTGGTGGCTCCCCATTGCCCCTAGAATCAAAGATAAATGCCTCAGCTTTGCTTGTAAAGCCCTTCACAACACGACTCCAACCAATCTCTCCCCCCTCATTTACCCTGGAGCTGAACTGTGTGTGCACTGTGTGCCTAAGTCCTGGCCAGAAAGTTGATCTCAGTTAGGAAGAGAGTGGGAACGAAGCACATGATGATGGGGGATGAGGGGGGGACTCGGGACAGAGATGTCTGCTGGGTGTTTCTTCCCTGGGTAACCTCTAACAAGCTCTTCAACCTGTCTGGTTCCTGCTGGGCACAATGAGGGTTTGGTCCAGATGACCTTGAAGGTCTCTTCCTGCTCCTGCTCCAGCTGCAGATGACTTGGCCTCTATCCTCCCAGAATGAGGGGCTGGGGAAGGGAAGTGCTTGGAAATTTCCAGGCCTAATGCCATCTCTGTCCTACCATTGATGCCCTGATAAATAGACTTGTAGTCAGGACTTTCTCTCCATTCTTGCTCTTCTGGCTGAGCCCCAGTTCTATGTGGTGAGGAGCAAACTTTTACAAGATTCTAGAGGAGGGTCTCCATCGCTAAGGCAGCATGGGAAAAAACAGTAATATATAATATATAATAACAGTAGGGGCCATAACCGTAATCATAACTGGCATTGATACAGTACTTTAGAATTTGTTTCATTCCTGCCCCAAGAGTTCTTTATGACCTCATTTGGAGTTTTCTTGGCAAAGATCCTGGAGCGGTTTGCAAAGGCCTTTAGAAACATTCTCATCCAATCCTCACAACATCCTCGAGGCAAGTTCTTATTGTTCCCATTGACAGAACTGAGGTAAGTGGAGGTTAAATGATTTCCCCAGGGTCACATGGCAAAGAAGTATCTGAGGAGGATTTGAACTCAGGGTTTCCTGAGCCCAGGTTCACTGCCCTGGGCTATGGAACAGAATACTGAAGAGGAAAAGATCCACCAACAAGAAGCAGAATGCAGACTCTCAGAGGAAAAAAATCAAGCCTCTCTCCTTGTTCTGGGGAAAGGAATGAAGTCCACCCCCCATGAGTCATACAAGAGTGTCCTGGTGCTCCCCATCCCCTCGCTTGCAGAATCCCAGGAAGCTGGAGTCAGACACAATATCACCCAAGGTCATCGAGTCCAATTCACATCTAGAAAAGTCTTCGGGCCTCAAAGGGGGGGCCCCTGCACCCTGCCCACTCCTCGCAAGTCATGTTTCCTCTACCCCTTCTTCCCTTTCCCACTCCCACACCCTGCCTGGCCCAAGGGGCCTCCTTCCCACAACTTCCCCCCAACCTTCCACGGATGCCACCACAACAGATCAGACTTTCAAAAGTCACCCCTTTGCCCCCACTCCAGGCTTTTCATCACTCACCAAATAAGGTGCAGATTCCTTTGGGGCCTTCATGGTATCTACATTCTACAACGATGGGAGCTCAAAGCTGAGCCTCAAAGGTAACCAGAGCTGGAGGAGATCTCAGAAACCATCTTGTCCACATCATAGATGGGGTCAATGGAGCAAGGACAGATGATGTAAACAGCCCCAGGTCACACAAGTAGCAGAACTTGAACCTAGGCCCTGACACCAAGCCCCGCAGTGTGCATGCCCAAGAGACAGCGCTTCCAAAGGGTGCCCTGAAACAGCAGAATCAGGATTTCTCCAGAAATTAGTTATCAGAGCTGAATCAAGCCCCATGTTATTTATTCCAAGCAGCTCATTTACATTACTGACTGGCAATGCTCATTTCCTTCCTGGTAGATGTGTCCAAGTTCAAAACAAATCAGAATGTAATGCAAATAAGCTCATGGGTGAACCTCCTGTCCTGGGCGCTAATTTCATAGTTTGATTCTCAACTCCCCTTGGAAATTAGGAACCGCGCCTGGCCCCAACTGAAGCTCCTTGCACGAGCCTTACTCTTTCCCAAGATCTCTCCCTTTACAGCTGATGACTATCCAAGAGAAAAATGATGACCCAGCAGGCTTCTCTGCTCTGCTCGCCCAGTCAGTCACCTTCCACCTTGCTCCACCACTGTCAGCCTGCCTGGTGAATTGCTTATTCTACATGGTTAAAAAGAAATAAGTGCAACCAATTCATGAAAGCCCCAGAATTGGGACCAACGATCTGAGTTCAAGGCCCAGCTCTGTCCCTTAGCCTCAGGTGACTTTGGGGAAAGCACATCCATCCCTGAGCCTGATTCCTCCCATGAAATGGGTCTACCTATGATCCCAGACCTGCCTTTCTCACAGGGATGAGAATGGATGGGGACCAGAAGAGGGGATGCACTCTGTCATTGAAAAGGGCTTTATCACTGCAAGTTACTGTCATTATGGATGCCTTATTATTGCAAATTGAGCTGTTCTGGTTGTTTCCAGAGTGAGGGATTATTCTTTTCTTTATTTCTTGGTGAAGCTTCAGCTGGGTCTCCTCTGGTCAGGCATCCGGCCCCAGGGCCTAGATATCCACTACAGAAGAGATTCTCAGCATTGCCCCACCCAGAGCCCATCAGGAACTGGAATATCCAGAAGACAAAAGATTCTGAGGAAGAAATAAAAAAGGGGGAAATCCCTGTAGGAGCACCCTGTAGGCACCCACTGCCACTCCCAGGAAAAAAGGCTTTGATTTCCCAGATGGATTGGAAGAAGCTTGCTCCATGAAGAGAACAGGTCCTGGGGTGGCAAAGTTTGCATTCTAGGAAGAGAGATGGTAGAGGGTCAGACTGGTTTCTGGGAGCAGTCACTTGTAGCCTGGTGAGCTAACAAGGGAATCAACCACTTTGGGTGGGGACTCAGTCAACTAGGAGTCACTGAACACCACTGGGACCTTCAAGGGTAGACAGGCTCACTCAACCACTCAGTAAGCAGGGCTCAAGGTCTTCCCTGGAGGAAAACCAAATGCTGAAAAGACTCTGGACTCCAGGAAGGTAATGGCTCCCCTGGAAACATAGCGTCGTCTTCATGGGTTTGAGTGGTCTGCCTTAAGAGTGAAGGGTGTCAGTGGCCAATATGATCTGAGGCTTCCAATGTGGGCAAAGATGAGATCTGATCATTGAAAGGGGCAGAGGGGATTCTATCCAACACTTCCATGTTACAGATGAAGAAACTGGAGGCCTAAGCAGGGAACTGACTGAACCAAAGGTCCACCAAAAGCTGATGTGGCAAGACCTGGGCAATACTCCACGGCTCCTGACCTGAACGTCTTGGGTTGAAAGGTCTCCAGAGCTCAAGCCTTCTCTTTCCTAATTTCTTCCACTTTCTGCACATCTCCATATCAGAGAGGAAAAGAAGCCACCAAATCTGCTGATCAGGCTGCACTGAAGCCATGTGTTCATTTCTGGGCACCACACTTTAGGAAGGATGTTGAGAAGCTGGCGAGTATCCAGAGGAAGGGGAGCAGGATGGTGAAGGATCTCATCTGAGAACGTCTGAGAAGAACTGGGAATACTTAGCCCAGAGAGAACCAGATTTAGGTGACCAAGATAGTGACCTTCAAGCATTTGAGGAGGTTGGAAACGGATGGAGCTATTTTCTGTCTGGCCTGGGAGATCAGGGCTAATAGCAATGGGGGTTAGTTGGAAAAGGGAAAATTTGTTAGATGACAAAAAAAGAAAGAAATTTCTTAGCAAGTTAAGCTGTCCAAAAGGAGGAAGGGCTGCCCAGGGGCAGGGTTCTCACTTTGCTGAACTGGAAGTTCTGGTTCAGGTCCAGCTTAGACTAGAGGTCTCAGAGTCCCCTTCCTTCTCATACACTGGGTGATGTGATGGATCTTAATCTGTCCTTCCTACACTGTGCCCTAAGACCTCTTTTCAACCCTTCCCAGGAGGAACAATGATACCTCCCCCTCTGTTTAGAAAGGGCTATGCCTCCATGACCCCTGAGAAATGCCAAGAAAGTAAGTACTCTTTGGGAGCTGAGCAATCTCCCATGTGACAGAAGCATTTTGTAGAGAGAGAGAACCAGGCTTGGACTAAGAAGCACACCCTGCCCTCCAATCCCACTCAAGCACACATACTCCTGCTGTGTGACTGGGGAGAAGTGGGGGATAAGAACACTGAGGGCATTTGGGGCATCCATTGCTCTTGGCACTAGCACAAGCCTGAAATGAGATTATGGAGGAAGACCACTTTGCAGACTTGGGAGGACTACACAGATCCCAGCAGCTATTGACAATAATTGGCAGTGCCAGAGGAACAGTGTGTGTGTGCGTGTGTATGTGTGCAAGTGTGCACTCTGGGGCCCCTTGTGTCTGCTCCCCCAAGAAATGCCATCTTCCTGCCTCTACCTCCCTCTGGAAGCTTTGTCCTACATCCCACTGGTATGGACTTGGATGTCACACCTGCTGTGACTTGCTGTGCCACTATTTTTTTCTCATCCTCCCCAAAATGAGTAGTGTTCCTTCTTTGGAGATTCTAGGGTGAATAGCCAAGGCCTGGTCTCCAGCCAGTCAACCTAAGCTCCCACCCCTTATCCAAGATAAGGTAGGCTCCCTGTCAGCATCCGCACAGCTGTGTCTCCACCCCTTGACTATTTTTCTCCTCCCCTCTCTCTTCCATTTGGGAGCTGGGGAACATCAATCAAAGTGTTTTCAGCTGTTGTCAATCTCAGCGCATGGGGGGGGGGGG
>CM053770.1:1967281-1997228 GCA_028658325.1 Potorous gilbertii | reverse complement strand
GCTAATTCAAGAGTCCTGGGTGAGAGCTATGAATCAAGGGATTGAGAAGCCACCCTAAAAAGTAGCCAGGCCCTTCATAAAATAAGCTCATCTCTAATCAAAGGGTCGCATCGATTGAGATTAGATTTGACTAAGGAAAAACATCTTTCTAAAACACACACATGTGCACGCACATGCGCGCGCGCACACACACACACACATACACACACTCCTCTATTTCCTGATTTATCCTGGTTTCCTCATTTCTTCAGGATCAGAGCCTTGATGTACTCTGCCACTCATTTAGAGAGACAAAAGTGAACCATGCACTGTGACTTTTAGCAGAAGAGAATCTTCTATGTAGTTAGTGGAAATAAATGAAGGAAGCAGCCAGGCCAGGTCCAAGCCCTGGCACCTCCAGTGGGCTCACTGTGCACCATGTTTGGGTCCAGCTGACTGAAGGAAGGGACATTCTCTTCCCCAAAGCTGCTTAGAGTTTGATCTGCCATCTTGACTGCACACAGTTGAATTTCTGATCATGCTGCCACCAGGCCCTGGACTCAATACCATGCAGAGGGAGGGCAGAGCCTAGTCTTCCTCTTTATCTGGGCACTCAAGCCAGTGTCATCTACACAGCAGTCACTTGGTAAATGTTAGCTGAATTAAACTAAACCATTTTGCATCTTTGCTCCTTCTCTACTCAACACAATCAGATCTGTTTCAGTCTCATGGGACAGGAGTGGAGGCCTTGCAACTGAGGGCAGTTCAGAGGGCAGCAACTCAGGCAGGGCCTCCTTCAAGGCTGAAACCTATCCAGGAGACACATCCGAGGAAAGCAGAACAACTCGAGGAGTCCTGCCGAGGCCTGACAAGACCAAAGGGGGCTAGTTAAGTCACTCTTGAGGTCTGGTGGCTGAATTCCAATGGGCGCGAGTCACTGATCCTCAGCCTGCTCTTGAGTGAGTCCTCCAGGGCCATGATGTTTGGGAGGCTCCACTGAGGGCCATGATGCCCAAGGGGGAGCGGACCTCCATTGGGGCCTTAAGACCCAGGTACCCTTCATTCCTCACCAGTGTGGGTTGATTCGACCTCACTCACTCAGCCTCTCTCACTCCGCTATTTTCCCCACAGCTACCGAATCTCACACATCATTCTTACTCAGTCAATTTTTATTGAATTGAGTTATGTTTATTACCTTTTTAAAAAAATTGTTCTAAAGCAATTGTCTGCTTTAATATTTGCTTAATGTTTGCTTGATTGTATCTACTTTGACATAGATTTATTTTTATATTCAAAAGGGTGGAATTTTTTATCAAAACCGAGGAGGGAGAAAACTAGCACCCTCCTGAAGAGTGGGGTAGGCGTCCTGTGGGACAATAGTCACTTCTTGTTATGCAGAACTTTACAATGCATCATAGCTTCTGCTCACGACTTGATGAGCCAAGAATCCCTGCCTTCACGTTATGAGTGAGGCGGGGCTCAGGAGGGAGAAGCGACAATCATTTGAGGAAAGAGGTGCCAGACTGAACCCACTTTTCAGGTAAGGAAACTGGGGCACAGGGGATTCAAGTGACTTGCACCCAGTCACGGAGGGGAGGCAGAGATGTGTATGGATGTGTGTGTTTGTGTGCATGTATGTATGTATGTATGTGTGTGTATTTATATGTGTGTATCGTGTGTGTGTGTGTGTGTGTGTGTGTGTGTGTGTGTGTGTGTCAGAGGCAGGGCTTACATAACTTCCCATGGCCAGACTTCTTGTGCCAGGTCTGGTGCCCTCCTGTGCATGGTCTGTACCCCCGCCATCACACAAAACCTCTGCCTGACCCAGACATAAGTGGAAAGAGAAGGGGCCTTACCACCCACTCTGGCCCCTTGACTCCTTCGTGAACCCCAGCTAAGAACATAAGAGGAAGCTGAGAGGGGCTGGGAACTAAGCAGAGTAGAAGACTAAGATGGTGAGCATAGGACCAGAATGGCCCAGGGTTGGGGACAGAAAATCCTCAGAATGCCTGTATTCTGTTTGTGTGAGTTCTCAGAGTGGTCATGATTTCCCTGATCTCCTCGCTGGCCCTTTGAGGTCGGTGCTCCTGGAATGATTGTCCGGGAAGTGCCCATGGCAGGGTTAAAATCCAAGTCCTCCTGACTCTTAATGCCCCCTCACTCCAGGAGGCTGCTAAATCAACAAAGGGAGACCTGACCATATGTCCTGGAAAACTGAGAGTGTGGGGCAGCCCAACAGTGGTCTTTGCCGACCCCACCTCCACCAGGGCTTGGCTCTTTTTGTCTTACAGGTCTATAATTAAAACAAAGGTAGAGGGGAAAAGCAGAATAAATGAGATCTCTACCATTCGGGCCACTAAGAAGGCAGCCTTTAAAATTGATGGGACAACATTTGGTTGTTAATTAGATCACCCCCAACAGATGGAAGCCTAATAGTCATAACAGACCTGGGAAGATTGCCTGATGAGGAGTCTGCTGACCAGCACATCCCATCATCCATCAAGAGGCTGTCTAATGGAAGAGAGCTCCTGCTCCTGGAGGGGTGGTTCACCTGGAAAGTGGTATCAGGAGTGGGGTCTCCTGCTCAAGAGGGTGACTGTCTCCTGGGGAGGGGCTCTGGCCAGAGTGGAAATGTGACCTGGGACTCCACAAAAAAAGGTAAACTAGCTTGAGCCCATGGAAGGGGCAGATATGTGCTGCCCAATGTGCCAGGTACATCAGACATAGTAGGCAGGATGGTCTGACCCTTACAAAAACTGAAGGTACAGCATCCCAAAGTGTTGGTGAGTGGCTAAAGGCAGCATCATGTTGGGCAGCTCTGCCAATCCTCCACTCCCAAGCTGATTCCTGAGCCTAGCAAGTGAGTCCAAGGAAAGGGGCATCTGTGAGGGACACAGGCAATTGAAAAGATCCTTCCAGGTCTACCTGCACCCATAATGCTCTCGAGAGCAGGGATGCCAGGGGCCGAAGGCTCCACAGCATCAGTCATGTCACCCTATCAGGTGTACAGAGAACTTGTCACCAGGGACCAGATCAACAGTAGTATTTGGGACAGTTAGCTCTGCCCATGTAGAGTGCATCTAAGGAGTCATCAGAGAGGAGACTGTGGGCAGCATCCAGCCAGGGTGGCCCAAGCCAGGCTTGAACCCAGCTCCCCGCCCAAACGTGTGTAGCCAAAGGCCCTGAGGAGCCAGTCTTTCTATGCCTATAAGAATCTGCCCAAAGGGAGCTCATCTCCCATATGTCCATGCACACACATGCGCACATGTGCACACGCACACACATACACATACACAAACACATGCAGCCTCAAAAGCCCACACAGCAGAAGAGAAAGGAAGAATGACCCATCTGCATCAGCCACAGCAGCAGCCTGGCAGGCTCAGCTGCAGGACAAACCCGGTTCCCTCGGTGCTGAAATCTACTTAGCTTGCGCAGCCCAGGCAGCCTCCCTGAGCACCAGTACTCCGAGGTCTTCGGCCCTTTCTGTCTTCTGAACTCAGCAAAGAATGTCTATGCAGGCAAAATTAGCCCAGCTGTGTATCCATGGAAGTGGAATGGAAGAATCAGGAGCAGCTCTTCTGACTCCTCACACGGCAGAAGATGGGGACACAGGACGAGGTGGTAAATAGGGTAGTTTGTTCCCCTTCACTTCTAGTCTAGTTGCCTGTGTCCACTGACCCAATGGGAATCTTCTGTGATTGCTGGGCCAACCCTGGGAGCCTCCAGCTCTCCTGACACTCCTTGGAAGATCAAGAACAACTTTTAGCCAAGAATTTCTCTCACTCCTTCTCCTCGAACTCCCTTGAGATCTTGTCACAAAGTCAGTGAATCCTGAGCCTCCATCTCCTACACCTCTCTCTCTCTCTCTCTCTCTCTCTCTCTCTCTCTCTCTCTCTCTCTCTCTCTCCTCTCTCTCTCTCTTTCTCTCTTTCTTTCACTAGGAATGTTAACCTCTTGCTTTGATCCCTCTCTCAAAATTAACTTCCACCCACCTCTGAAAGTCACTCTCGATGCCTTTCTAACACCACATTTGGCACACAAAGCAATCACTACCCTGGTCTCACTCAGCCACTGTACTGGCCAATGTAGTCATCCCCCCACCACCACCACTATGGATTTCAGTCTTGGCGGTCCAGCCTAAACAATGCCTATTGTTAATGCAGATGGGTCATCTGTGACATGGACACAGGAGCAAGATGTGTAGACTGGGACCAAGAAGCACATCTCAGCAGCCTGGGTGTCTTCCATGCTGGCACTCCATTCCAACACTTGCTTCAGCCAGAATGACAAGGACATACCGCCTGCATTTCCGGGGCTGATATTTGCAAAGACTAATTGCAGGATGTATTTCACACTTTATGAACAACAAAAATACGCAATCCATCAGCATGTGCCTCATATTTTATTAAAGAGAAAGAAAAACCTTTAATTTTTCCCTAATTTTTGTTAAACTATCTCAATCTTGTCTATTCTTAGAGATGAGGAGCAGTTCTAAATGTGTTGGTTTAGAAAATGGCATAAAGCAGAAAGACAATACATCACTGGGAAGATGCTTTCATCTAGAAAAATATGTCTATTCTATTTCTGAATTTGAAAGATGGAAGATCTTTGGGGCTGATTTTTTTTTTTAAGAAATGGGAGTGAGGGAAAAGAAGGAGAGGACAGGACTAAAGGAGGCAGGTTTGAAAATGTCCACCTGCCCTTCTTTGCTGTCATCATCATGGACAAGTGGCAAGAAGCCACAGGCCCCCACTGCCTCCTTCGGGATAAGCTTCTCAGCTTTCCTTTTCCCACTCTTCAAAGATTCTGCTCACCTCTGAGTAGGGAGTTTGGGGTAGACTAACCAGCCTAACCAGGCTAACCAACACAATCACAGGACTGCACAAGAGCAGGGTCAGCCCTAGTCAAGCCCTAGCAGGCAGTCGTGTGCTACCATCTGTTCTTCTATGGGCATCTGTCGTCCTTCCGGTGCCATCAGAACCCACCACTCACTGGAAAGAACTCTGAATTTGAAGTCCACTTTCTCCTTGGAGGAAGCTTAAATATCACTTCATCTCTCTGGACCTCATTTTCCATATCTGTAAAATGAGGAATGACTTCTAGATGCTTTCTAGTACGGTGACTTCCTCGGAAGTCTGGATGACTTCTACATCCCTTCCAATTCTAATACCAAGAATCCTGTCTTTTATTCTCTGCCCCACCCCAGCCCCCACTCCACAATACTACTTTGCACAGATTCCCTTGGTATATATTTTGTTTAATATTTCTCTGTACCAGGTCTGGATAGTGTATGTATACCTTCTTTCACCCCAGTCAAATCTAAGCCTTTTGAGGGAAGGATTGGCTTCATTTTTTTCTCCATATCCCAGTACTTTACACAATATTTGACACATGCTTTGAATTAATTGAATTCATGTACCTAATGCCTTTAGGATTATCTGTCTTTCCTCAGTCAAAATGGGCTCTTTAGGAGGGAGAGGAGAGGCGGCATCTTCGTCTGCCTCCCTGAGGGCGTGGCCCCCTCAGGGTGGAGGGTGCTTTGCCAGATTTATCTCAGAATGTCCAGTAGAGGGACCCTGACCCTTTAAAGGAATTTGTGGTGCTGGTAAGGAGAGGACTTTGCAAAAGCAAAAGGGACTTTGCCCAATGTGCCCAGAATGCCGTTGTGTGAATTTCCAGGTGGTAAACCTAGCCCTGCACGTCCCTCCAGCAAAGATGCCTTCTGCTCCTGACTCCAGGGAACACAAACCTTTGGGGAGGCCTCAGACTCAGAGCACTATGAAGATGCTGTAGTCCTGGGAAGTCAATGGGTAAGAGACTGAGGAGGTTCCCAATGGGTAAGACATTAAGAAGACAGTATCTCTCCTGCCATGCCCTACCCTAAACCCTCAGCATTCCCATCCTTGCTGAGGGACAGAGGGCACAATGTTCCCCTCATTTCCTCCAATTAGAACAGAACCACCACGCTTGGTCCAGGAGCTAAGCCCCTCCAACAGGCAGCCCTCCAGCCTCCTCAGTCTTTCCAGCTCTCAGCAGAGGCCCAATCAGAAGGGGTCCAGTCAGACTTATCCCACAGCTAGTCAGCACTGCCACAGGCCAAGACAGAGTACAATGAGAGGACGTGGGGGCACAGCCAAAGGCAAGGTCCCAGAAGAAGTCTCCTGAGTCTTAAGCCTTGGCACATTACATGTTGAGGGAAGAAAAGTCCTGGAAGTGATCACACCAGAAGGACAAACATAAGGTGTCTACTAGCTCCAAAGAAGAACATTCAAGGACTCCCAGTTCTGAACTGAGCTCTCCTGGACCCACAAAGCCCCTTCTGGGAGCTCAGGTCCCATCACCAGGTAGGGCCAGATTGGGCTGAGCAGCCACACATAGAGAGGCAGGCTTGTTCTCCTCCTGGACACCGGTGGGGCTCTCTGAGCCCCTGGAAGAACCCTGGCCATCAACAACCTGCCCCGCTTCCCTCTTTGCGGCTTTATTTCCAATTGGTGTTCTGTAACCAGGTGCATCCTTCAGCCTCAGCCGGACAGCACTTTCCAACTTCATACAGCAGCATCTCCTTCCATTCTCTCACCTCATTTAAACATAGGCACAGTATCTGCATTGTCTTTTTTCCCCTTTCATCTTTGCACAATTTATCACACAACTAAATGCTCAATAAACTTTATTAATTAACTGCATAAAAATTATGGGCATCTGTAGAGAGTGCAATCAATAATAGTGATAGTATGAGGTGCCCGAAAAGCTTAGAACTGGCCTCAAAAATAAATAGCCTGAATGGGTAATAAATTGTCTAAGACTGAGCTGGCAGGATCTCGGGTGGTGACACCCTTCCTCTGAGACAGTCTCTCCGAGCCTCTTTCCTTTAAATCAAAAGTTATCTGTGGAGAATGTCTAAGGTTCTGTCCTTAGCCCAGTGGCTCAGGCCCTAGCAGACATGCAGATGAAGCCACCCTGAGATCCTTCTTCTCTGTGGAGAATGTCTAAGGTTCTGTCCTTAGCCCAGTGGCTCAGGCCCTAGCAGACATGCAGATGAAGCCACCCTGAGATCCTTCTTCAGTCTTCTTGAAAATAGCAAGCCTTGTTAGAGACCCGAGAGTTCAAAGAACTTCGGAGCTGGAAGGGAGAACCGAGATCTTCCAATCTATCCCCCATGTTTTACAGAATAAACAGCAGGGGCCCTGAGAGTTGTTGCCTATTTCCAAGTGTCCATAAATAGGGACACCAATGACTCATCAAAGATCTCATGACCTCACCTCCCTTGACCTTCACTTCTCTCCTAGATTGAATCATCTGTTCAAGTAGAGTCAAAACCGCTGAGGGCAGGGGCTGTTCCGTTGGGGTCCTCACACATCATAGCTACTTAATATGTGCTCGATGGTTGCTTTATTAATTGATTAGTTGGTGTGTTTATAAAAATATGCTTCAGGCATACAGGTTATGGAAGAAAAGAGAAATAAAAAAATAAGATGCAATACTAAATGATCCGACAGTCAAAATTCAACCAGAAAATGCCTGAGAATTGACAATTTAATGAACCAATGGAAAAAGGACTGGGTCTGGAATTGTGGAAGTGGCTCTGTAACACTGTGTGACCATGGGCTAATCAGTCTATCTTTCTGGGCCTCAGTTTCCTCATCTATTAAGTGGGGAGGGGGTTGTAATAGATGCCTTTGAAGTCCCTCCCAGCTCTAAACTATGATTATGGACTATCAAGTGTATTTCAATAGGCAAACAAGTTTTAGGAAAATGCTGAAAAAGGCCCAAATGCCTGACAGACCTGGGGATCCCCTTCCCACAGGGCTGATCTAGTGATGTTTTTCCAACAGCAGAAATATTTTTACCCAATAGGGCAGGACACACTGATTTAGTCTGAGCCCGAAGCAGAGAGATGGTATCTTCCCCAACAGAGGGGTCCCTGAAGAGCTTGGTTGACCCTAGAAGGTCAAGATGTTGTCCCCTCACATCTTCCAATTTACTTTCCTTTCCAGCAGAGTTCAAACCCTCAAGGTAGTACTACAATGCCCCAGGACTGTGTAGAATCCTGGGAATGAGCTGGTATTCACCAGAAAGTCAAAGGTGCCTCTTAAATGATCTCAATTTTGTTTCCCTTAGGACAGAACTTCAAAAAAGCAATGTGGTACTAAGAATCTGGAGAGCTTTCAATGTCCCTGGCAGAAAGTAACTCTTACTTGAGAGGAAGAATTAGATTGCACTTTAATGAAGTATTAGCAGTCCCTAACACTGTTTTTCATTTTCTATAATATAGCTGTCCTATACCTCATATGCATTCTTATCTTGAATACTTTCATGGGAACAGGGGACCCTTTGATCTAGACCTCCAAAGAGCCAGACATAAGCTATATCCTAAGGGTCCCAGAGAAATGAGACAAATGAACCAAAGAACTATGATTGGAAGGGCCACACTCAAGATTTAAGCCAATCCATGTAAGTTCAAGGTTTGAAATGTTGAACCAGGGATTATTACATGTTAAAATATATGTTAAAATCCAGGAATTATTGAAAACTTATATAGTTTCTTCAAGCAATTTGAACACAAAGAAGGTAAGACTCCAGGACATATTTCCAACATCTTCGTTCTTCCTAGCTAACTTTAGGCTTCTCTAATCATAAAACTTCATAATTAAAAGTCTGAAGAGAAGCCTGATGTATTCTCTCATCTCAATGCCTCCATCCATCACTCATTTTGCCAAGCTCATAAAAATAGTTCTACATCCCCGCCCTCACTGGAAACCTGATTGCTGAGGAGCCAGTGTCCATTTGTATACGGAGCATTCACTGTAGTGAACCTATCAAACTCATTAGCTGCTTAATGCTATCTCCAGGGTTCCACAAAGCCTCCCCAAAAGGTCACATCAGCAAAATTTCCTGACAAAGGCACAGTCCCACTAGGCTGTCAGTCCCTGGGACTCAAGTAGGCTTTCAAAAGATGTTTAACCCCTTTACAAGACAGCCTTAAAAGAAAAGGGAATGGAGAGACAGCAGGCAGACCAAGACCAGAGTGTCCTTGTGGTATTGTGGTCCACAAGGATTGGCGCCTATGAGCATGAGAAGAAGTCACAAATCAGACATCCAGGGCCCAGTCATGGACCTATCCCTTGGTATCAAACATAAGCATGGAATACAAAGGTGTAGTTCTGTTCTCTCTCCCCAGAATTCCTCTGTAGTTTCACTGATGGTCCTGGGAGGTGACCATCGCTGAACGTGGGCCTTCCAATATGACAGCTAATATTGACATTGCCCTTACTTTGTGCTAAGCACTGTGCTGATCACTCATCTGGAAAGTGTGTGCTGATTTCCCTGAGGCAGGGAAACCTAGTGTATCATTAGAAGCAGGTGTTCCAATTTTGAAATATCCTTCCATCTTCCTAGGGTTTGAATAACTTTGACGCAGAAGCATGATCAAGGAAAATGGAGTGATCGTGGTGGGGATGGATGCAAGGGCAAAGTTTCCTACTTTGTAATTCTTCTTCAAGGTCCTCTGACCGGTCTGAACCCCATGAAGATCCTCATTCTAGTGATACCATTCAGGAAATCAGAGCTGCTATCACAGGAACCTAGCCAAGCCTTCCTACCTCCACATGAAGAAGAGCTGGACAAGACAAGAGTCGAGAGGACAAAAGTCTCTAAGAAATAAACCTTGATCATTCCCCAATGGATAAAGGGTCAAAGGATATGAACAGGCAGTTTTCAGAGGAAGAAATTAAAGCTCTCTACAGTCCTATGAAAACATGCTCTAAGTCATTATTTATTAGAGAGATACAAATCCAAACACTCCGAGGTACCGCATCACACCTGTCAGACGGGCTAACATGACAGAACAAGATGGTGAATGTTGGAGAACACGTGGGAGTGTTGGAGCACTAATACATTGTTGGTGGAGCTGGGAGCTGATCCAGACATTCTGGAGAGCAGTTTGGAACTATGCCCAAAGGGCTACAAAAATGTACATACCCTTTGACCCAGAAATATCGCTTCTAGGACTGTATGCCCAAGAGATCACAAAAATGTACAAAAGTATTTATAGCAACTCTCTTTGTGGTGGCCAAAAACTGGAAATCAAGATGTCCATCATTTGGGGAATGGCTGAATAAATTGTGGTATATGAATGTAATGGAATACTATGGTGTTATAAGAAATGATAAACAGGAAAACTACACAGAGACCTGGAAGGACTTATATGAACTGATGCTGAGTGAAAGGAGCAGAACCATGAGAACTTTGTACACAGCAACAACCACAGTGTGCAAGGATTTTTTCTGGTACACTTAATGCTTCATTGCAATGCAAGGATTTTAAAACTTCCTTGTGGTCTCTTAAGGCAAAATATCTTCCACATCCAGAGAAAGAACTATGGAATTCAATCACAGAATGTAGCAGATTATTTTCTTTTGTATTATGTTTTGGTTTGTTTTTTGATTTCTCCTATCCGTTTTAATTCTTCCATGCAACATAACTAAAGTGAAAATGTATTTAATAGGAATGTATGTGTAGAATCTTTATAAAATTGTATGTCGTCTCAGGGAGGGAAGGGGGAGGGAGAGGGAAAAGAGGAGGGAGGGGAAACAAATCTAAGTTACATGGAAGTGATTGTAGAACACTGAAAACAAAGTAATAAAAAATGAAAAAAAGAAAAGTTACTGAGAAAAGCCAGATCCTATGGGATCTTCTCTGGGCAGAGAAAAGTGAGAGACACACAGGTATCAGAGAACCACTGGCTCAGGGCAGCAGGCAGGTCAGCTTCACAGTACATGTCAGAGGGGGAGTGTGGGAGGAATCTCATGAAGGTGACCTGAGAGATTTCACAGGATTTCTTCCCTATTCTCCTTCCAGACAATGGTGAACAACTGGACCCAACCTTTGACACTGGGTCCCATTACACTGGTGCTTCTGTTCTTGCTAATAACCTATCCCAGTCTCTGAGAGGGAAGAGTTTTCAGAGCCCCAGACTCCAAAGTGAAGCTGAACAGAAATATCCTCACTTTCCCACCTGACAAGGGATCACTCATTCTCTCCTCAGAAATCCCCACTAGCAGGTGACAACCCCTCTTCCAGAGGGAGACATTCCTACGGATCTTTGCCTGGCCATGTTCCTGGTACCTCCTTCTCCTTTTCTTGGCCATGATGTTCATGCCAGTTTGAGTCCTGACTAACCATATGACTACTCACCCTTTTCCTGATTCTTCCCCAGCCCCACATCACCAAAGGTATTCTGATAAACATTTAACAACCAGCTCTGGTGGGGGTGCAGTATGCTTGACATACTTTTAGGCTTAGTCTGCATTACTAACATCTTCCCTGTTGCTTTCTTAAGTCTTAATCAGCAAAGTAATAAATTATGGCTGTATTTGTAGCATTTGCAAATTTCTGAGGTGCAAATGCTCTAACTGTTTACATGTCATGTTCAGAAGAAAAGGAAATTAAGTAGATTATTGTTAACAATCGACTCCACAAGCTGGATCCAGTCACTCCTACCCTTCTCGCACCCATAGTCCATTGATCTTTGGAACAGCTACTCTAATAATACATTTTAAGGCACAGCTCTGACCATCTCATATGCTTGTGGTCAAATATCTTCAATGACTCCCCATTACCTACTGAAAGTCAAATTCCCTGGTCTGACTTTTAAGACCCTCCACATTCCGACTGGATCTACCTTTTCATGTGATTTCTTACTGTAGTACTATGTGAATATGCCACTGAGTCAAATGGGCCTCTGCTCCAACAAGGAGCCTCTTGGATTCCTCTGCTTTCAATCTCCTCTCCCACCTCTCTAAACCCTGCTTCCCCTTCAAGGACCAGAGCACATCTCCCCTCCTCTGGGAAGTCTACCTTATCACCCCATCTGGAAGAGATTTCTCCCACCTCTGGACTCCTCCAACATTTTTTGTTCTGCCAATTGTTATTCATGGTCTACTTAATTTCCTTTTCTTCTGAACATGACATGTTTCTAACTAGAATGAGATCTCCTAGAGGGAACTGACTATTTCCTGCATCTTTCAAGTTCCTCTCTGTCTTGCTTATACAGAGTACCCAATCAATCTTTGTTCGTATATAGATGGATGGATAGATTAATGGATGGGTGAGTGGGTAAATAAGGGATGGACGGATGAGTGGGTAACTGAATCATAGAACAAGGGATGGGTGGGTGGATAGAAAAAGGGGATGGGTAGATAGAAGGATAGATGAAAGGATGGGTGGAGATGATAAAGGTCAGATAAATGAATGAATGATTGTGATGGAAATGGTAAGTGTATCTAAGTGGCTCTTTTGGATCCTGACAACACAATAAACATTTAATCTTCGAAATGTTCTTTTTTTATTTTTTTCAGTAAAGCTGTAAAAGTGTGCTATCAAAGACCTTGAAGAGCTCCAAAGTATAGATACAATACAGAAATACAATTCAACCTCAATTTTATGAAAGTCAGAACTTTTATACATCCATCTATTCTCTTAGAGAGCTCAGGAAATCTCTATATTTTCTTCTTAATTTTCACCTAATCCCAGGGAATTCTAAGATTCATACATCAAGTCTATCCATAGAAATTGTGAGACCCAGGGTCCAGATAACAACATCTTGGACACAAAACTTCCTGCTAACCTGTATTCGTATGCTCATGAACCATGTTTACATGAGGAAGACACATCCTGTTGTTGGTGATAAAGTATATTCTGTCATTGACCACATCTCACAGAACCATTGTCTACGTTAAGGTTTCCCAGGTATTGCCATACAAAAGATTCTCAAAACAATGCAAAAACGAATGCTGGGGTGGCGGCACCAGCAGCAGAAGATGACTTCATCCATGATGGATTCATCAACCACCCAACAAACAGGACATTATGCTTTAGAAGCTTTAAAAGCTCAACCAAACACCTGGATTATGAGCAAGGTGTGAGAAAAGAAAGGGAGTAATAAATGATAAATAGTACAAAATAACACCAATTAAAAACCACATGATTTAGCAGAGAGACAACCTCCAAGAGACTAGGGACCCAAGGACATTCAGTTTCCAATAGGATACTTTCTCTTGTTTCCTTGTTACCCCACAAATGAGTGCCACGCCTACAGTCAGGAAGACTAGAAATCAAAATCAGCCTTCAACTCTCTAAGTGTGTGGCTGTGAGCAAGTCAGTTCACTTCTGTTTGCCTCGGTTTCCTCATCTGTAAAATGGGAATAAAAGTAACACCTACCTGAAAAGGTTGTTGCAAGGACCAAATGAGATAATAGCTAGCACAGAGCCTGGCATATCGTAGCGCTGTAAAAATGTTAGCTATGGTAACTGTCTTCAGGCTAAACCACTGATCTTTTTCTCTCTTCCCTGTCCTTACTGAACTGCTGGTTAGAGAGTGGAGTTTCATCCTCCTCTGAGCTTGCTTTGGTCTCCCAGGAAGGTTTTCCATGGACAAGAGCTTTTCATTGTGAATAATCAGTCTAGCTCCATTTCCCATTTGTTTGGTCATTGTCAGCTCAGTTTTCCTAAGATCTGATTTCCGTTTGGAAAAGCAAAGCTTGTGGTATGGTAGAAATCACCCTGGTCTGAAAGGGGGATGCCTTCCGTGGTTAACTTGACCCTGGCCCAAACCATACAACTTTCAGCAAGTCATTTCACTGCTCCTGACCTCAAAATCTCCTATAAACTGAAATGGAACAAATTGGGTTCCCTCTTTGTACACCGCAAGATAAGTGGCCCTTGGAGAAATCTTGGTAGATAAGGGATCTAACCAGACTTCTTGGAGCTCTTCTGTAGCAGCTTGCCAAGATATCTGCTAAGCTGTCTTCCAGGTATTGGAAAACCCCAGGTGGGGCGGCTTCGTTTTCATAAGATGGTCAGGTCTGACTCTTTCCCGAACTGGTGTCCCATCTTGTCTGCCCTTTTACTTAGGCCTGAAGAAAGGAGTTTCCATCCACTGTAGCCCAGCCCAGTAAGCATCCCCCTTCCAGCCTCAATGGGCAGGCTTCCTACTTGTGGAAAGGGCAGTGCCGACTTCTGCATTAGTATTCCTAATCGCTCGCCTGTGCCCAGGCCAAACCCAATTAGGTCCTTTCCCGAAGGAAGCTGCAGATGCTGCTTCCCATTTCCAAACTGTAGTACTTAGAGTTGTTGTCTCTGTTGATGAAACTGTAATCGTTCTATTGGGTGATTTAATTAACTTTGTGTTTTATTACTGAAGTCCACGATGGAACCGAAAGAGAGTTAAATTAATGGGACATAAAGAGGTTTGTCACATCTCCAATAATTTTTGTGAAGGGCCTTTGGCTTTAATTTGTACAATCCGGTAAAGTCTCTGCATGATAAAGTTAACCACTCTTTTCTCACGTCATTTCAGCTCCAAAGCAGGTAGAAAATGGGTCTTGTTAGTTGCTCATTAACTACTTTACTGGAAAGACACTAAAATTCTCCGATAAGCATTTAACTGCTAGAGGCCAGAGACCACTCAGAATGTTCATTTAGATAAGCTCAAATCTACCTAAACAAATCCAAGGAAAACCATGACAGGGTCAAAATTCAGAAAACCTTTTCTCTGGGTAGCAGACAATTGTTGGGAGAGAAGTATGGTTTTGTGTGGAGGCTGGGGCCTGGATTTGGAGTCCCACCCCGATACCTGCGCAACTATAAGTCATTGACCTTCCTCTCTGTAAAATGGGTTTGGCAGTCACCATCACATCTACTTAAAAGAAGTTTTTGTGAGCCTCAAATAATCAAATATTTGGGATATTTATGCAAGTCTTGTATATATAAATGTCAGCTCTGTTTATTCCCCACAGCTGCTTTGACTAGAACTTACCAATCTCTAAAAGGTCTTCACGGTCATCTCTACATTCTGCCGCTCTCTCAAATTTATATCCCATACAGGTTTTTGTTCAAAAGTGCTGAAATTTTCCAAAATTCTAGTCAAATTGATCCCATTAAAGTATCAACATCCTAACTGCTTCCTTTACCTTCACCTTCTGTCTCCCATCCTAAGTGTGAGTCCAGCCCTGATAGAGTAAAAACAGGGATAGAACCATGCCAGGGCTGCCAGTCACTACAATTCCAGTGTCCTCCCTAAGGGATTAGAAAAACAAGTCAGAATTCCCACCAATATGTTTCCATGAAGACCAAATAGAGACTGGAAAGAAGAGACAGGCAACCTCAGTGTGCTTCAGTAGGAGCCTGGATTCCTACAGCAAGAAGGTGTTCCTCCCCTGACTCCCACACTAAGCACAAAGAAGTACCTTTTCATTTTTCTCCAGTCATCTCTACTTGGGTAGATTCTACATCTTCTAGAAAATTTCTAAGCATTCTAGAACAGAGACACAGAATTACAGACTCTCTGAGCCCTCACAAGGACATCGGAGGTCACCCAATCCAAGTCATAGAACAAGAATCTTCCATCTTTTCTACCCAATATTTGGCCACCCATAGAAGGGGGAACCACTTCCTCCCAAGGCAGCCCAACTTGCCTGGATATTGCTCTCATTATTTGGAAGTTTTTCTTGACCTACTAGCTGATTTTCCATTTTGAAGCTTCCCCCACCCACCCACCCATTCCTCCTCATTCTGTCCTTTGGGACCAAGCAGAACAAAGCCAAAACCTCTTCCAAGGGACAGCTCTTCCCAGACTTAAAGACAACTATCAGGCCTCAACCCCTTACCTCATCTTCTATTAATCAAGTTAAGAAATCTAGAGTATTTAAATTATTTGCATTGCAAGTGTTCTCCTTGGATATTCCAAGTAAACAACCAGAGGAAAAAGCATCACACACACACACACACACACACACACGCACACACACACACACACACACTGTGAGGCATCATTTTTCTTGCCTTTGTCTTCTGCTAACCCTACCCAAATCATATCATGGGGACAGGAAGGCAGAGAAGCAAGGATCCCCAAGCTACAGTAGATGTAAACACACACACACACACACACACACACACACACACACACACACACACACACGGTTACTAGGGCTTTCACTGTGATGACAAAAAAAGATGGAGCCCCAAGGCAGTGTCCTCTACTGGGTACGCAGGGTAACCACACAGCTGGGAGATCTGGAGCAAAGGAAAGCAGAGGGCAACCTCGAGTGGATAATCAGACTGGACAAGGACAAGTTTGGATGCTTGCAGAGTTATAGAATCAGGTTGACTCCCAGGATTAGGAAGGACTGAGTTAAACTGTGTAGATTTCCCAGGAAGTTTGCCAGACATGGGCATGGCATGTTGGCCCGCCTCCCCCGACCTGGTGAGGAAGATGGCAGTCCCTGTCTGGCTCAAGGACCACATCCCGTATTGAGGTAACAACCGTCGTATTACCTTTATATAGCGACCTGAGATTTGCAAAGCACTTCACATGTTATATCCTCGCAGCAACTCTTTGAGATACGTGCTACTATTGTCCCCATTTCACAAATGAGGAACTGGGGCAGTCAGAGGTTCAGTAATTAGCCTGGGATCACACAGTTACTGAGTGTCTGAGGTGGGACTGGACTCCAAACTCAAAGCTCTTACTCATTCAACCTCTGCCTGCCTAGGGAAGGGAGTATCATAGCAAAATTCAATGATCCAGTGGAAAAGGTTATGGAAAAGCCTGAGGAAGAAGATGTGCTGTTAACTGAGGGAATAGAAGAGGCTTATAAGAAGACTCAGCATGTGAACATGAACCCAAATGGCTAAGGCTCTTTAAGGTTTGCCAAGACACCTCCCATGCGCTGTGCCCATGCACTGCAGGTCTTATTGGGTCCATGGATGGAGAACACTTTGACAGATGTATGAAGGATAGATTGGACAAGAGAGTCCAGTAGCAGGGATATTTGTAAGGGAAAATGGTAATAGTCCTTCTAGGCAATGACTCATGAGGGTCTGAACAAGGGTGGTAGGCCCAGGCCTGGGGGCTGTTGGGAAGATAGAGGTCAGAAGATATAGCAAAGAGGTGGGGAAGGGGAAGGGAGAGAGAAGGACTAGTATTCCCAAGAGATCATAAAAATGGGAAAGGGTCCTACATGCACAAAAATATTTAGAGCAGCTCTCTTTGTGGTGGCCAAAAACTGGAAATCAAGGGGATGCCCATCCATTGGGGAATGGCTGAAGAAATTGTGGTATATGAATGTAATGGAATACTATTGTGCTATAAGACATGATGAACAGGAAGACTTCAGAGAGGCCTGGAAGGACTTATATGAACTGATACTGAGTGAAAGGAGCAGAAGTAGGAGAACTTTGTACACAGCAACAACCACAGTGTGCAAGGATTTTTCTGGTAGACTTAGTTCTTCATTGTAATACAAGGACTCAAAAAATTGTCTATGGTGTCTTAAAGGCAAAATGCCTTCCACATCCAGAGAAAGAACTATGGAATTTGATCACAGAATATAGCAGTCATTATGTTCTGGTTTGTTTTGTGATTTCTCCCATTCATTTTAATTCTTCTATGCAACGTAACTGAAGTGAAAACGTATTTAATAGGAATGTATGTGTAGAACTTAAAATTCTATGCTCTCTGAGGAAGGGAGCGGAGAGGTGGGGGTAAAGGAGAGGGAGGAAGGGGGAAAACAATCTAAGTTATATGAAAGTGATTGTAGAACACTGAAAACAAATAAAATAATAAAAAGAAAAAAGAAATAAATGACACAAGAAGAAAACAGGCATCAGTCTATCTCCAGGCACCTATGCTTGTTAAAATGATATGAAAGTCAAAAGGGGGGGCAAAAAGGCCTTAATGCCTAAAAAATTGTTTGGAAGAAAAATAGAAGATTTCCTACCTGCCTCAGTTGCAGCAGCAGCCATCAATGAGTCAGCATTAGTTAAGAACTTCAAATGTGCCAGGGACACAAAGGAAAAGATCAAGCTTCCGTTGCCTTTAAGTAACTTTCATGCTAATGAGAAGGATGAGCCAGACCTGAACAGGTACATTCAAAAGAAACAGTGCAGACATCCGGGAAGGTGGATGGTAGAAGCAACATCCCAGGGGACCAGGAAAGACACGCCCGCTGGTGGACGTAAATGTTTACCTGGTCTTTGTGGGGGTGAAGGACTTTGAGATCTAATACTGAGACACAAGAAATAGAAACACATCCAGCGTAAAGGCGGTTCTTGTTGCCAGATGAGAACAGAGCTGGTTTGGAGGAGTATCCAAAGAAAGGGAAAATGATGAACAAACATGTGACTGAGCTAAGGAAAATGAGAGTGGAGCTGAGAGTAGTCCCTCATGGATTTTGCCAAGTCTTAGGGGGAAAACCCATTGCTGAAATGGAAAGTCTCCCACTCTCAGATTTGAGACTTGTTTATTTAGTTCAACTTGTCTGGGATCTTTTTCCATTTTGTGGTGGTTAACAAAAACCAGGCAATATCTGAAGCCCCAGAATTACTCTGTATGTAGGTATGTATAGATAAGAGACAGATATGAATACATATACATATGTGTGTGTTATATGTACACATAGTTGCTTGATTTTGAGTACCATTGTCACAATTGGGATATAAGTACTTTGAGCATAAGGACTGTTTTTGCCTTTAACACATTAAGCACTTAAGAAATGCTTGTGAAATAACTGACTGACCAACTAACTGGCTGGTGGGAGGATGCCCTTGTCACCTGATATTTTCATCTCAAGGAAGTCCAACAGACTAGGAAAAACGTTCAGTCCAGGAGGCTGTCTAATCTCCAGATTCATTCCATGACTCAGGGCCCAGAGATTGCCACTCCATCTGGCTGGAAGAGAAGCCACCACCACTCAGAGAAGAACTCGGTTTCCTTGACCCCTGAGTTCCATTCATCATGTCAGTTCCATGTTGAGCAGACAAGGCCACTTGGGTCAAACCCAAGGTCCTGTGGCCTCTATTGATTCTAAAGAACTGGGTCCCATAATTCTGTGATTCTGTGAAATTACTCAACACACAGTAACCTTGGACCAACACTGTAACCAAAAGCAAGCTTTAATTCACGAAGCAAAAGTAAACTGCTCCAGCAACGAGGTATTCCCTAAGGAGATGCTGGTTCTATCATGACCTCAGAAACCAATGGACCTGGCCATTTAGGAACTCTGTTTGGATTCTTCCCTAATAAAGCCTAAGGTAACAAAACTGTCCACAATTAGGAGTTTGACATTTTCCTGGGATAGCAATGAGCTCTGATGGGGAGAAACTGCTTTGGTGATCAGGAGAGAATGGTTCTAGACTCTACCCCAGCATGCCTGAACGAGTCACAATTCTGTGGTACCTCAGGTTCCCCACTGTAAAATAGAGTTAGCCACACCTCCACTTCCAGCACTGCCCCCAAACTCAACAGGATTCTTAACATCTGTGGAAATCTTTGGAAGTTATCATCCTAGCTAAAGGCTTTTCAGTGAATTGGCCATCGTAGACATTCCTGACAGCTTCCTAGGGAGGTGATAATCCCTCAGAGAGGTTTGGGAAGGGCCATCAAAAGAGGCAAATAAGTGGATGGCAGAGACTTGGGCCCCTAGGAAATCCATCTGGCCAAGAAACATGAGTATGGATACCTAAGGACCAGTCACTTCACATCTCAAAGGTCAAAGGAGGGATCAACTTCCAGCAGCTGTGGATGTGGAAGGGGAAGGAGAGTCCTTTCCTTCTCTTTTGGAAGGAGCAGCAAAAAGGTAGACATTGATAAGAAAGTAATTTCCTCCTAACAATTGTGTACAACTGGTTTGTGAAGGCAAAACTCCCAAGCCCAGCATATAGCTCAATTCTTATTCATTCTGAGAAGCTGAGCCAGTCAAGGCCTGCCTGTCTCACAAAGGACAAGGGTTTTCTCCTGAGCTGAGGTGCTGGCTTGGGACAAGAGCTTCACTTTTTCCCTTCCTGCTAATCCCCAAGAGAATGACTGTTAAGGAAATGTTTTCCTTTTGAAGGGGACAGTGGAGCCAGAGATTACTCCTGGGGGACAGTATCAGTTTTTTGGGTGCTTTGCATATCATTTGGTCCTGGATTAAGAAATGCATGGGTTCTCCTCATAGTGGTGCCAGCCCTACCTGTAGGGCACTAAAGGACAGAAATATCAGCAGTTCACATTTGTGTCTCCCTTCAGGGTTTCCATGATGTTTTCTTCCTAGCAATCCTGTGACCTCATTGGTCAAAAAAGTATTATCATACCCAGTTGACAAATGAGGAAACTGAGGCCTAAAGTGTTTAAGGAACTTGCCCTAGGGTTACTAGAGTTGGGAAAAACCCATTGCTAAAATGAGAAGTCTCTCATCACTCAGATTTGGTGCCTTTTTCTGTTTAGTTCAACTTACCGGAGCTGGGAATTGAACCTGATCTCCTAACTCCAGCCCTATCACACTCACTACTGGATGCTGCAGTGGAAAGACATGGGCACTACCCTTTCATCACTTTCTTCCCTCTCTCTGCCCATTTAATGAGAATACATGGATTATTAAGTATCAATCACTGGGACTTGTTTTTAAGGGGTTGGTGCTGATGAACCCACCTCCATTTTGAAGGTATCACTTAATTGTCAACCCAGGCAGAGCATCTCAAGGTTGCATAGGCATTTTCACTCCAAAAAGGGGCCTCTTTCAGTTCAAGGGAGGGCAGAAAAGAGATGTATCCATTACTGTTGAGACTGCTGGGCCAAGATTTGCTCTGTAAGTGGAAGGCAAGATTCTTCCAAGGAGCCACAAGCCCTGGGAACAGGGACATTCAGCACCAGAGCTCCCCAGGGCCACTTACCTCTCATTTAAACAATCCTGCCACAGCCCTGCCCTAGTGTGGGGAGCAGGAAGGACTGGCAAATGGTGCTCTCTGCCCTCTGACTCTCTCTCTCTCTCTCTCTGTCTCACTCTCTCTCCCTTCACCCCCTCCTCACACACACACACACACACACTCACACACACTCACATACACTCACACACTCACATACATCTTTTCTCAGGGGAAGATCCATAAAGAGGACCCCAAAGCTAAAAGGAAAAGGGGGCCTTCAAACCTTCCTAAAGCACTCCTCTTCCTGCTAATGTATGGCAGGCCTATATTTCAGAGAACGAGGGAGAACATGTATTCTGGGAAGGCTTGGCATTTTAAAAAGTTCAAAGTTGACTAAGCTGAGTGCCCATTCTATAAATAAATCCACAATGAAGCGCAGAAAGGTTTATTTCTGATTTCTTATTTCACAAACTAAGAACGAGGCATAAAAATATTGGGTCATAAAATGCTTAAAAAGTAGATTACTAGAAACTAATAGAAGCCATGATTATCTATTGAGCCAATGATGGGTCAAACGGCATTTGGAATTCTTGCAGAGAATATGAATCTGACCTTCATGTAGACCATTTACAGAAAGCAATTTTATTTACATTTTTAAATCCACATAAAGGTGAAAGATGATACTGCTGCAAAATGGAACATTTAATTTTTTGCCCCAAGGCATTACTAAGCTCTCCCAAGGTCAAATGTAGTACAGGACTGAAATGAAGCCAGACTCTCCTCTCATCTGCTGTCAATGCGCAGGCTCACTCCACTCTCCTCAAGGAAACACCAAGGCTCTTTTTCCATTTTCAAGAGCAAAAAGAGGCCCTAAAATCAACAGAATTCACTAAGAAATAACTGAAAAATAGCTTGCCTTTTTTCACCCTCCTCAACCCTGCCAGGGATGGTTTTAATTCCAGCCTCTAAAATGCAACTCGTGAAAACACAGATTTAGGCAGCAAAGGGCCCTTGGAGATCATCATCCACATTACAGGAAATTGAGGACCAGAGAAAGGGAGTCAGCTGCCCCACGGTGAACAAGTAGTTAAGTGACAAAATGGGACTTCAATCCAGATACCTGTCATGATAAACCTAGTGCACTTTCCACAAGGCTACACTGCCTCTCAAGAAGAAACTGGGGGAGGAGGAAGGAGAGAATCAATTTTGCCAAACATCTATTCAGTTTAGTCATGAAGGCTTAACGTTTTCATTTTGTTTTTTAGTATGTTCAATGACGGGTAGTAGGAGGGACAGACTGATATAGATATAGACAGACAGATAGATAGATATAGATATAAAACCAAGTTTTTTCTAAATACTACATTAGAAAAGACATGATTACCATCTTTGAAATATATTGTCTGATATTGCAGTTCCAATGTTAGGAATCCAATATGGAGCCCCTTACGCCATGATCCTATGATCACAAATACATAAACAATGTCGGATAGCTTGGACTTTTCTAATGTCCTGCCTCATTTTGACCCTGGGTCAAGCAGGTCGGCATAGCTTCTAATTGGGTGGGACTCCAGGATGCCTGCAGAAGTGTTAAGTTAGAGCCTGTAACTCCTGGGGAGGGTTTTTTGGGTTGGCACTCACTGTGGGCATTTTTCAATCTCAATTTAAATATTGATTAAAATGGACACAGTATTTTTATTTGTATGTCTTTCCACAACAGTTGTAAACTCCTCCACCCAAGCCTAGTCTCCAAAAATAACAGGAATTTCCCCAACCCATCTGGGTCTGATTCAGAAAGTCCCCTTTACGGGCCCCACATCTGCCATCTCTTACCTGTTCTCAACCAAAACCATTTTTAAGGTCTAAAGTTTCCCTGCTCAGATCCTACTCCAAGCATGTACTTTGACTGAGATCTTGGCCACTGCACATCTCCCTCCTCCTTGAGCTGTGTGGGACTGAACCTCTGTCTGTCTGTATTGCCAGATGGTATGGGTAGGCTTTGTGCATGTGTGTGTGTGTGTGTGTGTGTGTGTGTTTGCCATTCTGCATAATAATAAAGTTCATGCATGTACTACCTTCCCAAGCACCAATTTCTTGTGAATCCCTGAACCCAAATCTGCTCCAGTCTGATTCATGAGGTCAAATACAAAAAAAAGGGCTCCTTTTGTTTAATCCTAACAAAATGGTTTAGTTGAATCTGGTGACAATATGATACTTCTGTGTGTATACACTTACATATATATGTATCAACATGTATATAATAACTACCGTATTTATATGCTATATAATACCTACATAATAGATATATTTAGGTGCAAAATTAAAATAAATAAAAGGATATATCCTTCCATTAACGGGACTTGTTCTGTGAAGTTTAGATTCAAAAGGCTGCATTTGAGGCCACATGTGGCCTTGAAGCTGCAGGTTCCCCACCTCTGGCTTAGACTGATTATTGCTCAATTTTATTTTATTTTAAGCTACATTAATCCATAAGACTCTATGGATTCTAACTTTGGAAAGATTGTAGGACTTGATTACCCTCTTTGCAACTAAGACCTTTCTCAATGTACAGATGAGAGAGGAGAGCTTCTGTCTGCTCCTCCCCCTTTCCGGCCCCCTCTCTTCTTCCTTGTCGGAAGGCTCAGCCAGGCCAGAGAACTTTGCTGGTGCCCTGTTGGTAGCCTGGCCTCATCCACCCTCTAGTTCACAGACCCATCCATTAGGTCAATAGAGGTAACTACATAAAGAGACAATAGTGCAGATGCCACCAGCTAGGAACAACATCAGATTCTTTAATATCCAACCCACATTTGAAAGAATGAAACTACTGGGAAGGCAGTTAGGCAATAAACAAGACTTCCTAGACCAGGTATGGGCAGTGCCCAACTCATTCCTTTGCACCCCTGACCCTGAAGAGAAGTGTAGTGTTGGCAATGGCCAAGAAGACAATACCTGGATCTGTTCTAACCATGGGGGCCTCTATGAAAATGAAGCAATGCTGAGTGAGACCCTCCTCCACAAACTGGGATGCTTAACTAGCACATGCCCAGGTGATCCAGAGGGAGGAGAGAACTGCTCCTTCCACCCAGACATAGGACCCAAAACTTCATAGGGCTTCTGTGCAAAATCTGCATGGGCTATTTATGGCCCCATGCCAGGCCTAGAAGGGGGTGCTTCTGCTAGATCTCCCAATGCCTGCCTCTGAAGGACTCTCTCGCCTCCATTTCAGCTTTTGAATCAAGATGAGGATAGATCATCTTGAAAAGAGAACTCGGAGTGGGGGCAAAAAGCTAGGCCAGGATGGTTTAATTCACTACTCCTGGAGGAAGCTAATACCGGACTCTCTCAGGTTTACAGCAAATGTCTAATTCCAAGAACAAAAATGCCTTGGGACTGTATCCTAAGATGGTCACTGGAAATAAAGGAACCCGAGAATGGAAATTTTAATTGTGCATTTAAAAAAATTAACTGTTGTGGAAAGACATACAAATAAAAATACTGTGCCCATTTTAATCAATATTTAAATTGAGATTGAAAAATGCCCACAGTGAGTGCCAACCCAAAAAACCCTCCCGGGGCCTCTTGCTTTGTAGATAAGGTTCAGTTAGGGGTCTTGTGGCCATTTATCTCAAATAATCTTTGGTCATTGACTCTGGAAAGGACAGTTCTCCCTTTGCTGGAACAGCAATGAACTAGGGCCAGATGAAATGCATATGGCCCTCTTGGCTGGGCATGGTTACTGCACAGCAGTTAGCCAGCTGCAGAAGGAAATCACAAGGTACTGGAGCCCCAGAGTAGAACGAGTCAATGTTCAGGAATGTGCTCCAAGTTCACTGTGCTCACTGCATCTGGAACAGAAACCTGACTTCAGCCAACAATGGTGCTTTGCCTCTTATTTGCACCTTTCGTTCCAGAAAATTACAACTAACTGTCCCACCAGCTTCCCTGAAAGCAGAAGTGAGAGAAGCTGTTGCCCATCACTGTGAGGCAGGGGGACTCCTTCTCCTTTGTTCTGGTGTTCACCCAGGGCTTCAGTGACCTCTTTGGTCTTCTTCTCCAGGTTACTTCTGATTTTAACTCCATTTCAGTGGGATGGAGTAAGAACAGCAGAATCTTCCCTGGCCCTAAGTTCACGCTGCCTAGACAGGTGCTGGCCTTTTCCTGGCACTTCCCATAATCTTTAGTCATCCATCTTACTGGCTTCTCTTTCTATTTGCTATTCTTTTGAGGCAATGCTAAAAATAAGACAAATTGATCTTAGTGGCAGATTTGTAAATGGACACACACAAACTAGCCAATGACAGAGCCACTTACTCCCAAGGGCACAAACATTCAGTGACATCTGAGGCACTTTTCCCACTTCTCCACTTGGGAGCATGTCTCCTGCCCTCAAAAACTAAAAATGTGCTTCGGCTTATCTGACAACACCACGTCTCTATGTGTTTAGCCACAAACCAACTCTTACAGCAATCTGATTATCTAGCCTGTCGTGTTAAATGCAAACCAATAAAAAAAATTAAGCATGAATATAGTTCAACTATGTATTCTGATGAAATGGTCAACATGTCTGCTGTATCTCATGAGACCTCTGCATTCATAGTAGTTAAATTGGAAATATAAAAACAGAGGAATACCACACTGATGAGACAAATAATTGACTGCAAGATGGGGGATTAGGGAGAAAAGAGGACAGAGATGAGGGGATCTCTTTTTGTAAAATTATAAGTGGTGGAACCCTGATGCTATGAAATTCTAGAACAAATGGCCCAAGGAGAGCTGTTCCTGTCAAGGGTTATAGGCAATGCCTCATTCCCTGAACTTCTGAGCCACGGTGAATCCCAACCACTCTGCTCTCTGCAAAGAAGCTTCAGGCTCAAATCTTGGATTAATTATGACATTTTCATTTATCCCTCTCCTCCTCCCAGCCGTTAGAATGTAGACAAAATCAAGTACAATTTATCCTGTGATTTCAAGGTTTGACTGTGAACAACTGAGAGGGCTCCTGTGTGTCTGTACCAAACTCCTAAGACAGCTCACTGTCCACGTGGACCATGAGGACCTCGCAGTGAAAGATTTAAGTAACATGTGAATATTCTAGATAAATCTAATAATTGAAGAAAGTAAGCACACTCTGGAAGGGCCACCAAGAGAAGGATTTTTGCCTTCCTCTTCTCAAGCTCATTCCAAGGACTTCATAGTTTTTAAAGTGTAATGTCTTCACACAAATAGGAAAGCATATTGGAGGAGCTGTGCCATTTCACAGAGACTCAGAACTGGGGAGCTGAGAAAGTGGAGACAGTATGCCACAAGGGATGGGCTTCAGACTGAGGGCACAAGGGAATGGCTTCATGGTTGTCGATATAATCTGCTCGGAGAAAGCACAAAGGGTCAGATACCTTTTCATCCCTATGAACCTCCATCAAGTACTCTATATTTCTTACATCCACCATAATGAAAAACTTGTGTCTTTTTGCTCCTTACAAATGATCTCTGCTCCCAGCAGCATTGTGTGATGCTAAAGAATTACTGAACAGAGAGAGAGATTTTCTATCTTCAGACTAGACGATGAAACTGAGTGGTCAGGTTTGCTGTAGGCCTTCTTGCTCATGACCTCATCTGGAGCCCAATGTATTTGTCAGGCCCACATGTGCAGCTTTCCTCTACAGTTGATAACCCTGGAATTCTTACCATCGGCTCCCCGACAGACAAGTAGCCTTAAAAGAAACAATTGTAGAAACAAAGACTGAGCAGCTGGTCAGAGCACAAACACTGGCTATAAATTTCCATTTCACTGTCAGATGGGCTTGAGACACAACCTGATATCTTCTGTCATTTCCAACTACTGATTGTGCACCTAACTTGACTTTATATTCTTCCTGCTTTAAGGAGATGCAATATTTTTCAAGGACTTCCCACAATGAAAGTGGGACTGCAGATGTAAATCAGTCCATTAATTTTATACAAGCTGGTTTATATACCTGTGGGCCCCAACCACATTCTGCTACAAGGGAGCTAAAAGAAGGGTAGAGGGGCTCTGTTAGCAAGTTCAGACAGAGAACCTCCTGGGCAAGGAGAAGTAAGCAGTTACTCTGTGATTATTGTCCAACCACTCCTGTCTTTGGGGCCACAATCACCTTCCTATATCCTGTACTGAGTGAAAACCACAGATGCATGACATACAATTCAGGTCCAGAGCAAAGGCAGAGACAGCAGCCAGAGCTTTGTGCTGTCACAAGGCAGGTGGGATTTCAAACCAGCACTTCCTAAGCCTGTCATTTGGGGAATATCATCCTGTTCCTCCCTTTCTTGGGATTCCCTAGATCCAAGTGCAGGTGGAGAAACAAAGAGACTGGCAAAAGGTGTTTTTTAAGACTGGGCAACAATTTTTACAAAATAGAAAAAAAAAACTTACCCCAGAAGTTTCCATATTCACCATCGCTAAGGCAATGACACATCAAGTAGCAGGGAGCCTCTGTCTCAGTCTCTCTTGCTGCATTTTTAATTGTTAATAAAATTCATTTGCCAACATTTGCATAAGCCTAATTTCATCAATCTTTTGACCAGCACTACATCTTATATTACTAGCATGTGGAGAATGAAAGAGAAGAGGAAAGAGAAAGCAAGGGAGGGGAGGGGAGGAGACAAAAGGGGAAAGGATTGTACCCGATTTCTAGCTACCTCTTTCTGCTGAGATAGATGTATTCAAAGGCAGCTTTTTGAAGAATCCTGCTAATGGAGACACTAGTCTTTTATGCTCATAGGTCAGTCTGGGTTTATAAATGTCTACCTTCCATGCAATCCTTCTCCTCCTGGAGGCAAGAACTAAGGTCAGACCGCAGTCATGTTCCTCCACCTTGGATACCATAATGCCATGGAACCTTAGAAGAGAACATGCAATGTCAGAACCAGAAGGGGCCTTAGACATCATCTAGTCCAAGCCTTTTTCTTTGCACAGGAGTTATTATGCTACAAGGAAAAATAGAAAAGGCATTTCTTTGAAAAATAAAATAAAAACAAAGAAAATCAGTGAGACCTCAACAGAAGTTCTTTGAGTTATCTTCATTAATGCATTAAAGTAATTGAATGACCTGCCCTCCCACTGAAGGTAAGCTACAGAAAACAAATGGACTCTAATGACAACCCCTCTAAAGGGAGCAAGGGAAAGGAATGATTTTGGTGGTTTCTTGCTCTATGAGCATTGTGTTGGCAAGTTTCCCTGACATTAAAAATAAAACAGAGGAATGGTTCAAAATCAGCTCTAAAGGTTGAGTTGCCTGCAAAAACAAGCAGACGCATGTCCATTGTCATTTATCATTTCCAAAGTTCCTCTGCTTTGTTTCTGTCTTTACCATTTGTTTTCCTCTAATCACTATTGAAGTTGATACTTCAGAATAGCCTACAGTGTCAGGAAAAAGCCCCAAAAGAGTACACTTTCAGTTCCTGAACACTCCCTAAAAAGCAGCTTTCTCTTGCCTGCTTAGCTAAGGTAGCTCAGATATTCGCCAACAAAGATGAGAAGAAAACTGCCTTCAGGAAACATATCCTGATCCAACCTTAAATAAGAATGGGACTAGATCTGAGGGGTACTGAGTATCCTGGGGAAAAGTGAGGGCAGCCTCCCCCAAGGAATGTGTGTTTCTCCATATACTTGAAGCTCCCAAAGACATCACTCAACAGGCCTGAGGAAGGTCAGAAGGGAGCTCACCGCTAAAACGAAGCAGAAGCACCGAGATCCGATTGGGGAGAGTATTTTGCAAAGGAGAAAAGAGTAAAGGAAAGTCTAGCCTAATGGAGTGAGACACCTTATTCAACTTAGGATGAGTCTGGCTAGAGAAAATCCTAGAAATAGCTCTCTCTCTCTCTCTCTCTCTCTCTCTCTCTCTCTCTCTCTCTCTCTCTCTCTCTCTCTCTCTCTCTCTCATACACACACACACACACACACACACACACAATTGAATGGGGAGAGAGGCCAGCCACAGGATGGAGAGCTCCAGGCTAAAGTCTAGAGAAGGAGGAGGTATATCTAAACTCTACAATAACCCTTCCCACCACACACACACACACACACACACACACACACACACACACACTCAGGAGACTGGAAATCTAACTGAACAAATAAAATGAAGGGAGAAGGGAGGCTTTGCCCCTGGTTTTTCCTGCTCATTGCCTTTCTGCTTTGGCTCCTCTCCTGTTCTGATCTGCTGGAATCCCTCAGCTCAGGCTTTTGTCGCCAAATACTGCCTTTATTGACTACAACCTGCCAAATACACATTTATCCGAGCTTTGGAGCGCAAGGAAAACAGGGAGCAGCAGGAGTGCAGATCAATGATAGTTACTTGTATCGAGTCCTGAGGATGGTGAGCAGACCCCTTAGGCCGCCTACCTTTGGGCCCACATATTGCCCTCTGGCTTCCTAAAGTGAGTCCCTTGATCTGCTCTTGGAATCCCTTTTTCCTGATTCTGAAGCCGCTGAGGGAGCGACTGAGGAGGCAGGGGCCAGAAGGTAGGGGGTGGCAGGAAGTCACTGGGCTTCGGTCGTCAAGAATCGGAGCCCAGGGAATGATGAGAGGAACTGTTGGGGAGGAGGCAGGTCTGGCGGGCAGTGTGTGTTAGTTGACCGCCCCTCGACTCGTTCCTCAGATCTAATGATGATAAATAAAATCGAGTTTACCTTAGCTCCCCGCGGAGGCCGTAAAGCCACAGGGAATAATGAGGGCTGTGCCCCCATCTGTCTACATTAACAGGGAGCTGGGCACTTCCGATAGCTAGGGGATCGATTTTTCTAGCCGAAGCAGAGGTTTCCCCGACTCTTCGTGAATAATCGCTGCCCTTTGTGAAATTTATAATAATTAGTACGGGACTTTTTTTTCCCCTCTCTTTCCTTTCCCCAGGAGGCTGGAGGAAGGAGATCGCCTGGGGACTCTTGGAGAGCCTCACCTCCAGGCTAGCTCTGTCCCCGAACTGGGAAGGAGGAGCGGGGTCGTAAAGCCTGGTTGGGTCCGAGGAGGGAAGGATCGGGGGCCAGCCTTGCCCAGAGAGGGGAGGCGGGAAACAGGAGGACCAAAGACGTTGAGGGCCAAGAAGTGAGGAGTTCGCGGCCTCGACTGAAGACAACCACCTTGTGCGTCCGGGAGGGACAGAGGCCCTAGAATAACGGAATATCTGAGCAGCCGGGGTAGAGCTGCTTTGTCAGAGCCCAGCCTATAGAGAGGCTGGAGGCGGGGGAGGGGGCCAGGGCGGGGGGAAGAGAGAGAGAAAAAGCTAAGGGGCAGGTTGCACC